>BRDA01004308.1:66908-80209 GCA_036984385.1 Crenuchus spilurus | reverse complement strand
AATATTGACATTTGCCATCTCCACATCATTGCATTCAGTTTTTATTCACAATTTGTATAGCGTCCCAACTTTTTTGGAATCCGGTTTGTATAAAGCATCTAAACCATCTTTAGACCATCTATAAAAGCACCTACATAACACACAATGCACCTATCATGCACCTTAACCATCAACAAAGCATTTATAAAACATCAACATCTCAAATCATCTATAAAGTACAGACAAAACACAAAGCATCTAAACAATCTATAACAGACCTGAACCATCAATCCAGCATCTTCACCACACACACAATCTATAATGTATCTAAATAATTTATAAAGCATCCATAATGCACCTAAAAATCAATGACTTGTCTATACATCATTTATATCTTCTATAAACATCACAAACACGTCTAAACCATCTATATTACTACAATAAAGCATGTGTAAACTATAAGCCATATAAAAGTCAATAAAGCATCTATAAAGCATATACATAATCTTTAAAAACACCTAAATCACTTATAAAGCATCTGTAAAGTCACAGTTTTTCAGCATTTTGCTAATAATAATAATAATAATAATACTAATAATAATAATAATAAATTGCACGTTTCTGCAGGTTATAACACTACATACACATCTGGACCTCCACTGTTCTTTACAGATATTAAATAAAAATCTATTACACACTTCTGAACCAGGAGAAGATGTCACTCATTAGTGAACAAGAGACTGAACGATCATCTGACTGAGCTTTAATCACGTTTACACACTGCTGCCACGGTAAAGGACATTACCCCTCTCTCTCACACACACACACACACACACACACACACACACACACACACAGTGATGATTACTGTCATTAGGTCTGTGAGGATTCAGGACATTTCTGCTGATGGTGGTTAATGGTTAGTTTCTGCAGTTATAAAGTGATGAGGTAAACTCTGGATCTGATCAGACTGTACAGTCATCTCATCTGGGCTTATTCTGTTCAGTGTTGATTACTCTGGATTGTCTTTACGTACCTGAGGATTAAATATCAAAACATTAAACACTCTTCTGAACTTCTGCTGTTTGGTGTAATAAACATTAATAATTCATCTTGAAACCTTATTTAGAATCACAAACTGTCAAAAGTATCTGGACACATGAAAGAGGCCAGAGGCACATCAATACTGGACCATCTGTACTGAGAAGTGCATCAGACCTGCTACAGATCTTCTGCCCCAGTAGGTTCTACGTTAGTACAGGTACTAGATACAGGTTCCTTACAAAGCCTTCAGCTGTGACAGTCATCAGCAGGTGTGAAGAGTAGCTAGTACAAAGTAGCCAGGCAGATCACAGTGGGATACCGTGTGAGAGCGTGTATATATGTGTGTCATGTGACCTGCTTTAGTGCCTCAGAGAACTGAGAGCTTAACTTTGATCTCCAGAGTGAATAAAATCTCAGAAAAAACACAGCAGAGAGAATGACAGCGCATTTCTGTACTCATCACTCACCCACAACCTGTGTGTGTGTGTGTGTGTGTTTTAAAGAGCTCAATCACTGAGGGGAAAAACAACAAAAGGAAGATGAGCATTTTATGGAGGATTAATGTCTAAACAAGTGGGGGGAGAGAGAAAATAGAGAGCACAAGAGAGAACAGAGGAAAAAGAGGACAGTGAGAAGAGGAGAAGAAAGGAGCAAGAGAAGAAACTATAGAGAAAGAAAACAGAGAAAAAATAAAGAGCTCAGCAAGTGAGGAGTAAGAGAAAAGAGTAGCAAGAGAAGAGAGGAATGAGAGACAGGAGAAGGTATGGTCCCATTAACAGCACTAGCTGTTATTGTAGTAACCTAATGTACATGTAAAAATAGTAGTTTGTTACATATATGACTGAATGTGCTGAACTACTCCGTGTGTGTGTGTGTGTGTGTCTGGCTGTATTTCAGCAGGTCAGAAGCCTCCACAATGCTGCACTTCAGGCAGTCAGAACACACACCTGCCTGTCCTTCTGTTCTCCACAGGCAGAGCGGCGCTAGAGCGCACATGGCCAAACTACACGCTTCACCCTACACGGGGCGAGCGAGGGAGGGGCAGAGCTAGAGTGTGTAAAGCCTGAGCGGAAACATGCAGATGTCACGCTGACCGGTGCCATTTGTTGTCTAGCAGGAGTCCCGGATAAAATTCCCAGAATGCAAAAGTAGGAGAAGGTCGGGGGTACAATCCAGGATGAGATTAAATCCGGTCCATATGTACCCCAGCGTCCCTCTGGAGTGCTCTCACAGCGCCGGCTGTGTGCCGGACCAAATTCCCCCGGACACCAACTGTTCACTCTGCTCAGCCAGATACCCCCCCCCACACACACACTGCTCATCATCAGACCTGATCACAGAGCAGGAGAGATCTATGAATTTGTATTGTTTACTATTCAGGTTCATATTTCATCATGATGTAATACTGTAATAAACAGCATTAGTTTATAAAGCACACTGGAATTCCTGGACATGATCAGCTGACCTGTTACTAGACGTGTTTCAGCAACAGTGTCACTTTTCAGAAACTTTACAGCATTACTACAAACGTCCGCAATTTCACAAACAAGGTCAGGATGTCTTTCACAGCAAATTACACTTTTTAATCCACAACCAAGGAGACAAACGCACCTCATGATTTCAGACGAGACCTGTTGGGAACGACAACAGATTCCTTTCTCCAAAGAGTGATGATTCCTAACTCCAAAGAGATCTATTCTGAGCTACAAGAGATTCCTGATTCCAAAGAGACCTATTCTGAACAAGAGATTGTAGATTCCAAAAATGTCCATTTGGAACTTACAAAACCTTTAGCAACTCAGAACCAACCACCAAAACGTTTGTGGCTCATGTAAAGATTTAAGTGTTGTGATCATTTAAAACATGCATACAAACATAATTAAACACTAATCTCAGTCTCGCCTTATGAATTCTGACCAGCACACACACAAAAAAAGCTGTTCATTAATCAGTGACGGATTTATTTCATACAAATATTTTATTTTAACTAGTCTGCTAATGTTGACAGCGTTTGAAGTTTTGTCCCCACATGAATACACGAGCTGCATATTTTATTTCCGCTCTCCCTGACATAAGATTGTTAAATGCTTATAGGTGAAAACAGTAGAACGTGTTAAAGAATTTAAGTACCATCATGGCCCACCCCTGGCCCTCGGCCCTCAGGTCCAATCCTAAAAACTATATTTGGTATGAGGATTACAATATAAATCACTCCTAGTTCAACTTTCCACCACTGATGTTTCAAGCCGGACCCTACCAGAACCCGCTGCTGGTCTTAATGACCTGAGCATAGCTCCAGTGATGTCACATACAGAGAGGTTAAACTCACCGCTGGCACAAGCAGCTTCTTCACCTCCTCCACAGCTCTCCTCATCTTGATCTCCGCCCTCGCCTGTGTGTCCTCCACCGTGATCAACACGTGAAGATCCTCGTTCAGGTGCTCCCAGTTTGGCTTCCCTCTGTTCTGCTCCTCCTGCAGGGGAGAGAGAGAGAGAGAGAGATAAGGAGAGAGAGAAAGACGTGAGTGGTTGTGACACACTTGTAGAACGTGATTGTCTTACACGACATCCTGCAATTGAGTCAGCATGAGAGACAGCGAGAGCGTGTGAGGGAGACAGACAGAGAGAGAGAGAGAGACAGAGAGAGAGAGAAAGAGAGAGAGAGTGAGAGAGAGAGAGAGAGAGAAAGAAAGAGTGACACATTTTATTGCATTGGCTGACAGGCTGGATGTATTGCAGTCAGCAGTGAGACGTAGGCGCAGGGCAAAACGAGGGTGGCTCTGCTTTTTCTGGATGACAGCGCCGAAGAACACGTTCTGCGCCCCCGTGGCAATTAAAACGTCAAAAACACACAACAGGCCTGGATGGAAAATGCAGCATGCTAAAATCAGGCCTTCACCCTCCCAGACGTCTAGATCTGCACTGTCCAGAACGTTCGGTGGAAGACATGGGCTGCTATGTGACATAAATATACTTCAATTTCACATGAAAAGAAGAACCTCCGGAACAGAATTTACAGGTCCAAACAGAACCTTTCAGTGGATCCGACAAACACATGTTTAGACAAAGAAATGACAAAGTCTCCTCTTCTGTAACTAGAAATCACCGGATCTACATGGTTCACTGGTTTGAAAGACCAACAGTGCTTTATATTCAGTTCCAAACAGATTGACTGATGTCTATAACAAATCCCAAAGAGTACTACCGAGACCTGCAATGGAAGGATCCGTTTCTAATGAGATCTAAAATAATTTCTCTAATTCCAAGGAGATTCTATTCATTCTCCCTTACTCAACTTTTATCTTTCCTGTCCACCTTTCTCTTCTTCTTCCTCATTCTTTCTTTCTCTTCTTTTCCTCACTCTGCATCAAAAGATCCTTTCCAATGAGATGTATGAGTTTCAGCCATTCCAAGGAGATCTACTGAGACCTATAATGGATCCTAGGATTCTGAAGAGATCTACAGATAGCCTTGTTCCAAAGAGATCTACTTAGATTTAAATTGAATTCTAAGATTCAAATAAGATCTACAGATGTGTACATAATTCCCTGAAGTGGCTTGTAAAAAATTCTGATCCCAAATTGTTCTACTCATTTCCAACAGACTGACTAGGACCCTTAAAGAGTTCTGTTTGACAGTATATGGGATTCCGAAGAGTTGGAGGTTCAGGTGCTGATGGGTTGGTTATGATGGTCTGTACAGGCATCTCAATAATAAAGATTATTCATATACATGTTTAGATCTGTCAGGATATTGATGAGAGTGTGGGAAGAAGACAGATAAACGAGTCCCTCGTTCCCTGCTGAAGCATAATGGATTCTTGATTCAAACGAGTTTCTCTGAATGGTTCTATCAAACCTGAAGTGGTTTGATGGTTACAAATGTCTATAATCGGACCCCCAAGTGCCCATTGTGTTCTCTTACACGCTTTCACACAGCCGAGCCATTCAGAAGGGCATGTGGCAGGTGTGAATAACCTCAGCACTGGCCCGCCCCACACAATGGGCTACAAAGAGAACCATTAGCGGCTCCGGAGCAGCCACGGCTCCTCAGAAGAGCAGCAGTCAGCACCAGCTCCATTGAAAAACCAACAATTACCCAGCGTCTGCCTTTCGGAGTCCAATTCACTCACCCTGCCATTCAGGAAAGACAGGAGTATAGCACTTGCTGAAAGGAGAAATGGATTTTTCTTATCCTCCTCCTCTTTCCTTCTTTAAATTCTCCTGCTTTGCAGTGAAAAAGAACAAAGTACTGCTGTCTGGTCAGCGGTGAGGTGCTGAAGCCTCCAGGTCTCACAAACACACAGGACAGATCTTATGGAGGGCTTTAACAGAAAGGTCGGCTGACAGCAGGCGAGTGACACCACTCAGACACTCACTCTCTTCCTTGCTCTGATTAGACCTGCTGTTAGATTACTGAGCCACAGGCTGGTCTGAAGAACCGCAGACATGTTTCAGGTTCTCCACAGCTGCTCTCAGATTACGCCATTAGTCTCCACCTGGAACTGAAGTCCAAGTCCATTAAAGCCCAGCTGAACTCAGACTGAGCCTTTAGGTCATGTGCCTGCTCAAATCAGTCTCACCTGATCTCGTTAAGAGAGAAGATTCTGACCCAAATCATCAAATTCTGATAATAATCACCAGAAGAAACACAGAAATAACCATCAGAATGAACTGATCAGATTATGTTTAACCTCCATAAAACAGATCCTTCATCTGATCTGAGTTCAGATGATCCAGCAGTCATGACCCCTCACATCACACTCTGCACTCACTCTTCCATACTGTTCTGTTTACCTTCTTTTCTACTCTTCATCTCACCTCGCTCATCTTTTCTCTCCTCTCAATTTCCCCCCACTTTTTCTCCTCTCAACCTCTCATCTTTTCTCCTCTCAATCTATTTCCTTTCTCATCTCTCCTTTACTTGTCACCTCTCTTATCCTTTCCTGTCCACCGTTCTCCTCTCATGGTCATCTTTTCTTCTCGTCTCCTCTCCATCTCACCTTTCTTCTCTGCATCCTTACTTTCTTCTCTGATTTCATCTCTCTTCAGTCTTTCTCTCTCATCTTGCCAATACTCACTAGTCCTTTTCTATTTTTCCCTGTCCACCTTTCTGCTCTTCAGTCATTTGTTCTTTTTCTCTCCATCTCGCTCGTCTTTTCTCTCCTCTCCATCTCGCTCGTCTTTTCTCTCCTCTCCATCTCGCTCGTCTTTTCTCTCCTCTCCATCTCGCTCGTCTTTTCTCTCCTCTCAATCTCCCCTCATCTTTTCTCCTCTCAATCTATTTCCTTTCTCATATCTCCTTTACTTGTCACCTCTCATCCTTTCCTGTCCACCATTCTTCTCTCATGGTCATCTTTTCTTCTCGTCTCCTCTCATGGTCATCTTTTCTTCTCGTCTCCTCTCATGGTCATCTTTTCTTCTCGTCTCCTCTCATGGTCATCTTTTCTTCTCGTCTCCTCTCCATCTCACCTTTCTTCTCTGCATCCTTACTTTCTTCTCTGATTTCATCTCTCAGTCTGTCTGTCTCTCTCATCTTGCCAATACTCACTAGTCCTTTTCTATCTTTCCCTTTCCACCTTTCTGCTCTTCAGTCATTCGTTCTTGTTCTTTCCCCTCTCTGGTCTCTGATGTGTTCAGATGATCACTCGTTAGTGTAATGAGTATGCTAATTGAAGTGTCCAATGGTGAGCAGTGCATTGTGGGTCTCTGTGGGTGAGCGGCACCTGACACGAAGACAAAAATCATAACAATCCCTCTGCCATCATCACCACGGATACCGTTACCATGTTTCTGCTTATCAGAATTGTAATCACTCATCTGATTTGGTGACAAATGAATGATTTTACAATGTGACTCAATTATTGAAAGAATGACAAAATGTAATACATTACAAGCACAGAAATAAATATAACATAGAACATTGGATTTAGATTAATGACCAATTTTATTTAAAATAAAACTAAAAATAGAGATAAAAAAAAGAACATTAAGAATATTAAATTCATTTGCATTCAAAGTGCAAATTATTTTGTTTTGGGCAAAACAGAAGTCTTTACATGAAGTATTTTAAGCCTACCTTGCACCTAACGACTTTCAAGTGATTTTACAGTCGCAGACAAATTTTCAAAGTCGGGCTGAAATCACGAGAGTTTTGCTAGAGTCGAGTTGCAGTCGCGTCATCTCGATCGTTAAGTGTAAGGTGGTCAGGACTGAAAGTTTTAGTCTTTTTCTCGTTGAGGTGTTCCGATAAAATCAAACAAGTTCAATATTATCGCAATTCGTAAGAGTTGACCCCTGGTTGACCCGAGCAAATACTGTTGGGAACCAATAGGAAAGTTACGGAAAACTGCAAAGGCAAATACTAAATACACGAATGTCTGGCGGGTAGAGGTCGGAAATTACGGTTTTCCTGGACTGTAGAAAAAAAAAAAGGAGAACCTAATGAAGCTGTGGAGCGAGCAAGAGTGTTTTACCATTTACTACACAGCGGAGACTAAAAGGAAAAAAGTGGACAAATTGGTGAAGCCTTCGAAATCCCAGGTGTGTTTGCTATGCTAAAGCTAACTAGCTAACTAAACACTACATGAAAGGAGCATGAAGAGACACCGGACCAGGAATGCATTGATGTGAATCATATGTTGACAGTATTTGAGCTCTGATAGCACTGTATTTGTAATGCATGTTACTACGGTGTGTTATTGTGAATCGAGTTATTTTTGATACAAAAGCTTTAATAAATACACATTTTGCAATAATTCTATGTAAAACGAAAGCAGATGGGAAATAATCTCAAAAGAATCTAGTTGCAGTCTTTAAATTAGTGACCCTGCAAGATCCACAGTCTTTCCAAAATCTTAAGACTGCGACTAGACTGTGACTAAAAAGTGTGTAGATGTGAGATGGTGTCAGACTTTAGTCTGTTAAAAATCTTTTCAGAATCTTTTCAAAGTCGTTAGGTGTATGGGAGGCTTTAATTGTTGAAATCAATAACTCACTTTCAAATCAATTATAATTATGATAATTTTTGTCAGTTGTTATTATTATTTTGATCTCTTACAGGAGTGATAAAGTTCACCTTATAAAGACTTTCACTATTAAACGTAAACACTAACCATGGGGCCCACAACCTCTCTCGGACAATCAAAGTCACCGCTGTCTGCTGATCCATCAGAAACTGACCAATTACATGCTAAGAATGTGTGTGCGCACGTGTTCAAAATAGCTGAGCTCACAAATGCTTAACTGATTAAAAGGAGTGGTTCACTCAAAAATCATTTACATTTATATTTCTCCACTTACATTGTGTGGAATCTAATCTCAGTCTTCTTTTGTTTAAAGATTGAGCTCTGAGGCTAATGTTGCTAACAATCCTTAAAATGCAAGAGTCACCTAAAGAGCCTAATGCTTTCTGTAAAAATACAATTCACCAGATCTTCTTCAAAGCCACTTAAGACGTCATTCAGAGCTTAACAAAGGTCTCCGACTAGTGGATGTGGTTCAGGCTATTTAGGTGATTAACAAGTTCTAGTGCTTGTTTGCAAGTTTGGTCTCACGGCTCCAGTTCTAAAGGTGCGAACCGCGAGCAAACCATCATTTAAGAATGATTTTATATATTATCTATTGTTATTTATCTTGCAGTAGTGGGGGGATGTGGTTTATGATAAACAGACAGAGGTAATTGACCGGGCTTTAATTCTGTAAAGTTAACAAAAATGATAGGGATCTGATTTTTTGAGGCTTTATTTTGCTTGAGGGTGCTGTACTATTTATCCAAATGTTCAACTAGAGGACTTTTATTTATACAAACTCAGATTCTCCAAAACCCATCAGACCAAAACTTTCCCTTAACACATCATCCAGAGAGGGTGCAGTCTACAGAACCAACACTCAGCTAGCTTTCTCTCTCTGTCTCCCTATCTCCCCTCTCCAAGGTCACCTCTCTTCTGTCGAGGCAAAGTGATGACACGTGGAAAGTGTGAAAGAATGGGAGGGGCAGAGAGCATGCTGGGAAATCCTCTGAGGACGACGGACATTCTGTTTATGGACACCTGACCACAGAGGTGACACACTGTAATAGAGTTAAAGAGAGAGAGGGAGAAAAAGAGAATGGAACACAGACAGAGAGACAGGGGGCAGAGACATGCACGCAGAGAGAAAGAGAGATAGAGAGAGAGCAAGAGCGAGCGACAGCGAGAGGTGTTGTATTACTGAGTCCTGCTGTTTGATAAATGAACTACACTGAAGAGGAGGAGCTGAAATTATCAAAGGCTACATGAGCATCTTTCACCTCAAACACAAAACTCCACCCTCCATTCTGCTCATTAGACAAAAACTACCTTTAAAATAAATTTAACACAAATGTGATCTGCTGGGTGATCTCTTTTGATGGTTTAATGGTCACTGAAACGAGTGTGAGAGTACAGCTTAAGGCCAGTTTACAGCTTTAATAGTTCTGCTCCAGTGACATCATCTGCTAAAACTACAGGTTAGAGTTCAGGGTCAGGCTGATATTCATTCATTGTATTAATATCAAAATCACAACATAAGAGTGTCATTCTCAAATATCAAGAACTTCAATTTTCTTTACTGTAGTTTATGTTACTTTAAAACTTAAAAATGAAGAGCCTGTGAACCTCTTATAAGATAAGCTGGACCAATCCAGGGCAACTAAACCAAACATCTCAACCACCACGACTTGAAAGTCTGGTACACTACGTACAGGGGTTTTTAGAAAATAATCACAATTTTAATCACAGTCACTAAATTAGACAAAAAATAATATATATCCCCAAATTGTTCAGCCCTGATCCAGAACTGGTGTCTGACTTCATATCCGACCATTGTTTAAGTGTGCTTTCACACCTGAAAGTACGGACCAAGGTCTGAATCAAGGTTTGTGCGTTTGTTACTTTGTATATATTTAATTCGGTTAGGTTTGTTTTCACACTGTATGTTTGCGAGCGCACCAAAGACTTTTACTATGACACGCCCACGTGCTGTCATCACTTACATGCTGTGCATCTTCCTGCACTCGACACTGATTGGTTTGTAGTAGGACGTGCGTCTGATGCTTAAAATACTTCTTTTATATACGGCTGCTGCAGTTTCATTAGTTTAGGTTGCTCCATCATCCAGTCATCTCCTTTCTCTGTCGACCTCTCAGAAAATTAGCTGCACGTTTCAGCATTTTTGTGAGTTTTTCAAGCTGACTTCACGTGTTCATCAGACCAAATTTATATTAAACGTCGTCTCCTCCTTGCTCCATGTGCTACCACAGCTCATTTTTGATGCTGTTCCGATTATTTTACTTTTGTTATTGTTGATTAATGTTGTTAACACCTGCGTCAACTTCCAGTATTTGGTCCTAAAGTCCGAACCTTCTAGAAAAGTGTTTTCACACTGCACACGAACTGGACCATGGCTCAGTAGATCTGGGCCAAAACCACCTTGTTTGTTCAGACTAAATTTTGCTCCTTTGGTCTGGACCGTGGTGCATGGCCCCTTTCACACCTGCTATTTTGGTTCAGACCAAACTGAAAAGTCAGAAAGTCCGGACCAAACAATGTAGGTGTGAAAGCACCCCAAGTTAAATTAGCTGTTAAACTTTCAACAACGCTCAGTAAAAGGTGTATCCATCACCTCTGGTTTAAGTTTACCTATTTGTAAAGTAAATGTACTATGGGTTTTATAACTGGAGAGCTAGTTTTACATCACACAAACTTTTATTTGTTCCATCACAACTCTAAATTTCTATTCGATGATAGGACTTCAAGGTTTTTTAGCTTTTTGAAAAAAAGACTTGTTTTAAGAGTGAAAGAGCTGTCTGCACATTTGGAATGAATGGAGAGTGTTTGGTTTTCAGTAGAGCTTAGAATAAGCAATGTATATAGAAATGATAAACAATCACAGTAATAAGTATATTCATGTTTCAAAATTTAGCAGATTCATGTTCTTAATTCCAGACATCCACTGAATAACACTGTACCCAGGCAATTTTTTTTATTATTTTGCTTTAATGTCATTTAAAAGGCTTAAATGACCATGCACTGACACAAAACATGGGCCAATCTCAACAATGAAAAATACATAACTGTGATATCTGGGATGAAAATGTATGCAGGACCACGTTTGACCTCTGGAAAGTAGCCGTAGATACTAATGTTTCTCATAATATGGGCGTGACGCCATTTATAGAGCAATACACAAGCTCTGAGGAGGAGGATGAAGAGTGTTTTACCTTCTTTTTGTCTCTCATGGAGCTCTTTCCTCTCACCATGATCTTACAGCCTGTCTCAGCCTCGAGTTGCTTCGCTGTCAAACCTCTTGGCCCCAAAATCCTCCCCACAAAATTATACTGCAGAGAGAAAGAGAGAGAAAATATTAGCATTTCAATGTTTGTGAAATACTGTGTGTGTGTGTGTGTGTGGGGTGTTGATCTTTTCAGAGTGTGTGCATGAGTGCGTTTGTGTGTGTGTGTGTGTGTGTGTGTGTGTGTGTGTGTGTGTGGTAAACACTGTAGTGAATGCAGTAGCTTCAGCAGGAACTGAGCTTTTCTTTCATAAAGAAATCTGCTTCAGCTGCTATTCCACACAGCTATGCTCAGTAAGAGTGTGATTAGCTTATACAGTGTGCGCGCACACACACACACACGGTCATGGCTGTTTGTTTTAAACAAGACTCAGAGACGATCAGTTCATCCAAACAAATGATTAAAATAAAGTTGAACTGTGGCTCTGCCAACATGGTTGAATTATTATTATTCTTCAAGCCAGTAATGTGCAAATATGTGAAAGAAAGCGAGCAGAGCCAGACAGGACTGTAATTATGGATTATTTTATTTACTTCCAATGTTCCGTCACAAACACAGAACATTCTGCATGTATCAGAGACCAGAAAGCTACATTATCAACATTAAAGAGATCAGTAACAACAGAACAATGAGTGTGAGAGACAACGACAAAGTTTACTACATATACAAGCCTCAAATGTTCATTTATATATTTTCACTGAATCACGTTCAGGTCTGATAACTGATAGTAGCTGTGATATACTGACAATATCAAACCTGTAAATAATGTAAATGCATGCTACATTACAGACATCAGTCATTACACTGTATGTCCATCAGTGGACACTGTGGAGTCTAGAAGTAAAATTCAGAATGATCAGAATGTCAATTATGATCATTTAGTTTTTACATTTATATCACACAATATATCATTTGTGCAGTCAAACAAGTTAACACTACAAGGCAGTAAGAATGTGTGACCAAAGCTGTGCGAAACCCATTCCACAGCACCCAGGGAGCAGTTGGGGGTCTTACTCAAAAGCATGTCACTCACGTCATGTCAGGGGACTGAACCAGGATCCCTAACCATCAGGTCATGGCTGCCTCCCATTATTACTGTACACTTGCTTTATGTCCTTCATTCAACTTCATTTATTATGCTCTGGTTTTCTCTGGGTGGACTTTGGCCTGACTGAACAGAACTGCAGGGTCAGGATATACAGACAGAACCTCAACAGAACCATCAGATTAGTCACTGAAGCACATTAAACATGATTAAACTGTGCAGTAAAGACAAGACAAACGGACTGACGGAGAGAGTGAGTACGTATACAGTATGCGTGTGCAAGTCTGTGTATACATATTTGTGTATACACTGTATATAAATGTGTATATACTAGAGATGGAACGATCGATCGGCTATGTATCGGTATCGGCCGATTTTTAATCAAAATATGCGATCGGCCGATATCTTTTGAAATTTAGCCGATCTCAAGATTTCTGTATTTCCAGCTAGCGTTTCATCAAGGAAGAGGAGCCCTCCGCGAACCACATCCTGTCATGTCCCTGCAATTCCTAGCTGAACCACTAGAGGGAAATACATACCCTTTTTTTGACAAACAGACTAAAACAGAAGGAGTCGCGAGTGGCTAAAGAACCTGCTTACTGTGTTCAGCTGCATGTGCAGATATACAGAATGTCGTCAGTCTGGCAGTTTTTTTTACCTTGTGTGAAAAAGACATATCCAAGGCAATTTGTAAAATTTGTAAAGTCGACGTCCCTCGAGGAGGAACCAAGACAAAGACATTTAAGAGAAGGAACTACTTTGCGATCGACCTTTATGTCTTTAGAACTCTAGCCGATTTAAAGTTTTCTATAGCCGGCTAGCGTATAAAACTAATTTTTAGCCGGCTATGGCTATGTATCGGCTAGCTAGCAAGGTAGAGATCATATATGTGTAAATATATGTCACATATGTGTTTATACATA
>BRDA01004308.1:43024-53417 GCA_036984385.1 Crenuchus spilurus | reverse complement strand
CGGTGTGGAGGTATTTCCAGGTGAATGAAGGTGACAAAAGCAGTGTTAATTTCGTTAACGATAATTATGACGAAAAATATTCGTTGACGACCATTTTTTCACGACGAAAACGAGACGAAAACTAAATAAAAACTAATATTTTCAAACAAAAACTATGACTAAAAGTATTAGACTTTTCGTCGGCGAATAAAAACGAAACAAAAATGTCACAGAATGACTTAAAATAATGTTTTTGTCCAGTAATCCGCTTTTTAAAGTAAACCTGCCGCATGTCTGACTTCCTCAAAGCACGCTAAGCTCCACAGTCAGTCAACAACACAACGTGCTGACGTCACAGCCGCAGCTTCGACGGAAAAGAAGAAGCGATTTATGGAGTAATTTCACTTTCGCTGCCACACAAAACAAAACAAAGCAAAGTTTGTGGATGTAAAATAACTGGGAAAAGCACTACTAACCTGAAGAGGTCCTCAGATCTCACCACCACGAGCTTTACAAAAAGGTAAGCTAACGTAGTGTAGCTAGCTAGTTGGCTAACGGTGATGATTATGTATATCTGATATGTTTCATTTTTGAATGTTTCAGTGTATAAAGGGGAAATGTGTAATCTGTTATCATTATCTTAGGTGTTTAGATTAAATAGATCACAAACACATCTAACTGGAGCCATAAGACACACATACAGGCTCAGTTTCATTTTAATTGTAAGTATTGATATTTATTAGTACTCTTATTGGTACTTGGTATCGGAAAGTACTTAAATGTAAGTACTTGTACTCATACTCGGTTTTAAAAAATGTGGTATCGGTGCATCCCTAATATTTATATCAGATATAAAAATACAAAACAAAAAAAATCTGTATCAGTAGCAGCCATTGAAAACCCATAACAGCTGATCACTCCACAATAGTTACACCTAAATCATTGACTGGTTTCTGAAAAAATATCACCAGAAGCCACTCGGAGCTGATCTGGATGTTAGTGAAGGTGTCAGACAAGTGATTGTGGTTTAATACACACTTACTGTGAGATAAAAAAGCACTGAGCTATTTAGGTGACTTAGCTTCTGGTCTTAGTCAGCAGTGTTAGCTTCACAGTTTCAGTTTAAAACAAACATGAAGTGGGGAAATAGAGTAAATGTAAAAATGTAATTTTGTGAGTTTATATGAAATCTCTGAACATTCAGAATGCCCACAGACACAAACCTAAAGCTGGGATTGGTCAGAAGGAGGGTTCATTTGTAGTCTTCAGTATTTAATGAATTTAACATTTAGGGAGGAAATTAAAACAAGCCCAGTGTGTCATTCAGCAAATATAGTATCATCATCAAAACGTTAGAATCTGGTGAAAATGTTTAATTATAAAATTATAAAAGTTAAAAATATTAATTACAAATAAAGCGACATTTCAGTCTTATGTTTTAATGTTGATCAGTGTGTCTCGAACTCATCATAAACTTAAATTGGAATAATATGTGATTGTGAGTTTGTGTAAATGACTATTCAGACAGTATAAATACTGTGTATCTCTCAGAGCTACAACTGCCACAGTCCTAAAATCAACACTCCTGAACCAGAGACATCAGAAGTGTCTTACCTGGACTGAGCAGAACCAGAACTGAGTGCTCCAAAGTCCTCTTTTCAGATTTCATTTGTAAATCAAGCTCCTAAAGTCTGGAGGAAGAGTGGAGAGACACAAAATACAAGGTGTCTGAAGTCCAGTGTGTAGGTTCTGCAGTCTGTGATGGTTTGGGCTGCTGGTGTTGATCCAACTGTGTTTTATCAAGTCCAAAGTCAACACAGCTGAGATTTAGAGCACTTCATGCTTCTATCTGCTGACAAGCTTTATGAAGATGAATGGCAGCTGCCCACAGTGCCAACACTACTACTGACCATCATATTACTGTGCCAGCCAACCCAAGAGCTATAAAAGTCATACTGATCAACATTAAAACTAAAGACTTTAAATGTCCATTTCAATACACAATATGACGTTTTAGCTTTTAAATTAATTTATGAAAACAAGAACTATCACAATATTAATGTTTAGAAGTGCACTAGTGTAGACAGACAGACAGAGACAGAGAGACAGAGAGACAGACAGACAGAGACAGAGACAGACAGACAGAGACAGAGAGACAGACAGACAGAGACAGACAGAGACAGACAGACAGAGACAGACACAGACAGACACAGACAGACACAGACAGACACAGACAGACACAGACAGACACAGACAGACACAGACAGACACAGACAGACACAGACACAGACAGACACAGACACAGACAGACAGAGACAGACACAGACAGACACAGACACAGACAGACACAGAGACAGACAGAGACAGACAGAGACAGAGAGAGAGAATATTAAAGTATGTGGAAAATATTTTAATGAACCTGAAAACGAAAAGTACAATTATAAAGAACAGAATTCTGTTCTTTATGGTTTTATTTTGTTTAGTTTATGAGCTTGTTTATTTTAAGAGAAAAATGTCAGCTGTGGATATCATTACACTCAAACTATTCGACGTGTGTGTGTACCAGCATTCCATCAGTGGTGGTGGTACAGTCCAGACATATTTCCCCCCGCCCCACACACACACACACACACACACACACACACACACACACACACACACAGCTGAGAGCAGAAGGAGATACACAGTGACCTTTGACCTCTCTGGTGTGAGAGTGTATGTGACTATTGAGGCCACCAGGAGGAAAATGCATTTCACACTCAGCTGACCACCACACACACTCCCTCTCTCTCCTCCATGCATGTGTGTAAATGCAGTGACCCCTAACTGTTCTCTCAAACACACACACACTGTTCTGCTGCCAACTGTTTAAAAACACCCAATACTACACCAACTCTCTCTCTCTCCATATACATCTTCCATCTCTTGCTCATTTCACCTCTCCTCACTTTTGACCTCTCTACCTTTTCTCTATCCCTTATTTCCCCCCTTCCTTCAAATCTTGCTCCATACCATAAATTCACTCTCCCTTTACCCCTCAACTTTATCCTCTCTCCCATTTTTCACTCCATCTTCTCACCACATTACTCCTCTCACTGCTTTTCCTTATTCTCACTATTCTCCCTTTCTCTCTCCCTCTCTCTCTGCATGAAGGACAGAGTGTAGCACCGTAATCCAGACAGGCAGAGTAAATTTTGAAACATGCTTTTCAGCATCGGCCCCCACCTACACACACACACACTCTGAGAGTAACAGCTGTTGTCAGCCTGGTTTACAGCAGTGCATGTTATTTACACACACACACACACACACACACACCCGTTTAATCACTCTTCACTGGAACAGCCAATTGCTGAGCAGCATTTAATAAGGGCGGGACATATGAACAGTGTGGGAGGAGGAAGTAAATATGACTGACAGAGCGGGAACTGAACAGACAGGTTTGTGCAGATTACTGTAATAACTGGTCAAAGTCATCTCAGTACGTTTTTTAATTGATCCATTTTTGCTACTGCCAGCAAGACACAAAGCACAAGTCACCCCGAGACAAACTGTAAACTCACCCCGAGACAAAACACTATCTTGATATGCAAGTCATCCCAAAACACAAAACGAATCCCAACTCAAACCACAATATGATGCAAAGAAGCTCGTGAAAGTTTGTAAATATTTTCACAAAATGTATTAATAATCATAATATATTATGATGTAATATGGTCGTATGTATATAAACCATATATTTTTTTATTAGTGATGCACATCAGTACCACAAACACAAAATCAAAAATCTAATCAACAAAAACTGAGACAGTGAGGCGAAGTTTACAAGCTGCTTTAATATAATTCAAGAGAAAAAAAAAAAAAAAAAAAAATGTGCAATAGTTACAATAGTTTGTGTTACAAACATGATTTTATATTTATGATTATATTCAAAGGTTTATAGAGGGGTTTATGTTAACCTACTTGTTAAATGTGCTAGCTCCACCCCCCAAGAAGCACGCCCAATGCCACTAGCTTTACATTTAAGGCAGCGGGGTCTGAGCATAACCTTCTGGTGGATTTTTGGAAGATGGCAGAGCTTCATCGTGTACCCAAAAAAATCCATCCCAAAGATAAGCAGTTGAGTGTGTGTGTGTAACACTTACGTCAGGGTACTCTTTAACAGGTACGAAAAGTTTCTCCTGCAGGTGTACGATGGGTCCATGTGGTTCTGGAAGCTCCAGTGGGTGTTTATCCACCAGTCCGCTCACTGTGTCATTATACATATCCTTACGTACTCTGTTTATCTCTGTAAACACAAACAAAAGAGAAGGTTAAGCTTCATATTGTAACCTTGTGCTCCGTTTTGCTCTTCGCCTCCTCCAGGGTTGCCAGGTCCAACAAAAATATCCAGCCCAAAGTCAGTCTAAAACCCACCCTTCAGAAGCTTAAACTAGCCCATAATGTCCGTCACATGTTTGTAGTAAATGGCAAAACAACTATGAGTGTACGACTTAGTATTTTGTTTATAAAGGATTTATCATCAGTCCATCAAACCTTTTTTTCTTTTTCCCAGTCCTTGCAACAGCACCTCTTGCATTTCCCCATTTACCTGGCATATTAGCTAGTCTCTCTCGACTTATACGCGTTTGCACGCCGTGTTGAAGTAATATCCTAGGCAACACCCACTTTTTTGTTGTTTTTTGGTGGCCGCGGTAATTTTTAAAAGTAGCCCAAAAAAACGCAAGCTGGACTGGATTTTCAAACAAGCCCAATTTAGCGTCAAAACAGCAAACCTGGCAACTCTGTCCTCCTCGCACTCTCTCTGCTGCACGGCCAAACCAAAGCCATGCCCTATCCCAGATTAGTCCAAAGTGCACACAGCCATTGGATGCCATGTAAAAGGGGAACAGCCAATCCGCAGCTCGAAGGAAGATAACCATGTGGGGAAAGGGGAAGCAGCCTCGCTACCCTGACACACGTAACAATAACTTTACCAGAGACCGAAATAAACAATTACTTGTTTAGTTTTGAAATAAAGTATCAAGTGTGTGTGTGTGTTTCTGTGAAACTGGCGCTGTGTTTTGCTGACGTGTGAAGCACGTTTAAGTCCAGGTTTTAATAGACATCTTTTTGAAATTTGCTGCATAATGCATCGGTCGTAAAGGAGATTTTTGAGCAGACTTTTTAGTGAACATTGGGGAATCAGCTCCTTAATTAAAACAGGCAGAAGTGGTAAAATGATGAGCTGAAAGACTCGGCTCTTCTTGGTGCGAGTCAACTGATCCAATTCACCAAAGAGCTAAAATTTCCCCCACTATTACACATGCAAGAGACGTGTGAGGTGGAGTAACTTTGATTTTAGGCTCTGCGACTTGGAAAACACACCATTAAAATTCAAGCACTTTCAAGGATTTTAAGAATCTCGCATGCACATGTAGTTTGGAAGGCTTTAATGAACAGTAGCTTCGGATGTCTGGATGGAAACATCAGTAGGCTACCATAAATTTTTTTTTTCCCCCACTTTAGGCCAGAGATGTGCGCAAGTCTTTTTTTGCAAGTCCAAGTCAAGTCTCAAGTCTTTGACCAAAAATCCAAGTCGAGTCTAGAGTCTCTTGACCTCAAGTCCAAGTCCTGTTGCATGCATTATTTAACTGGCAGTTTGAGCAAAGGTATTCGAACTATACTAGATTATATTATACTAGTTTATAGATTATAGGGGTAAAACAATTACTTGAGTAATTCGAGTTACTCGATTACAAAAAATGATAAGAGTAATTTTCTGTTCCTCGAGTAATTGTTTATTTAATTTTAAACTCAGCGCACTGTATTTCACAAGGACGACTTTTAATGAGGCACACTATGCTTACGTCACCCACACACAGGAAGGAGAAGGCGCGGAGATTTTTAGTTGAGAAGCGGGAATATGGAAGCGACGAGGGAAAAGAGCGACAACGTGCGAGAAGAAAATGACAATAGGAAAATAACGTAGCACGCTATCCAACACTGGCAGAACTGGCAAAGTCTCTGCTGTGTATTTCAGCTACATCCACGCCATCAGAGCGTCTGTTTTCAGCAGCAGGAAACATTGCACCAAAAAAAGAGGGCAAGCCTAAGTCCTGCATTGTCAAGCTCACGTTCCTGCATTGCAGTCAAATGCTCCTTTAAAAGGAACACAAACACACACACACGAAGGCCTTTTCCTTGATTCTCCTGGAGCAATTGGTTTAAAGCACTCTCAGCAGAAATGTGTGAACCTGTTCGTGCATGGACCTGTTCCTGTTTAGATGTTCAGAACCTAAGATGCACAAAAATAAAGCCAATGTTTATGCCTTTTTTATTGATTATTGCCATATATTTTTGATACTTACAAGAAATCTTAAGTTGTAGTAATAGTAATATTATTAGTAATTTAATTTTGTTTTTTACTTGCGGTAATTATTTCTATTTTGTGTTTTATTTATTTCTATTTGTGTTTGCAATTTGGAAATGTTGTAAATTTAAAAATATAATCTACCTAAAAAAGGAAACCAATTAGTCATTCATTATTAAGTGAAATGTCTTGTTTTCACTTGTGTATTTTTTATTGCACTTTAACAAAGCAAATATGTTTATCCGATTACTCGATTAATGGAATCGATTTTTCAGTAGAGTACTCGATTACTAAAATAATCGATAGCTGCAGCCCTAATTGAGATATTTGGATATTACGTACTTGGTATCAGTATCAAAGTCAAAATTGTGGTATTGACAGCCCTTCTGATGATTCTTATATGTTAAAATCTGTATTTCAGAGCAAATGTCAGTGTTAGTGAGTGTGAAAATAAGTGCAAACTAAATCACTTTGTGACACACACACACACACACACACACACACACACACACACAAAGGCTCATTCATGTTTGCTGGGCAGATGAGCTCAGACTGCTGAGGCCAAACGATTTAGCACAGGATGTCCAGTCATCAGTCACGCAGTACAACAGTGTGAAAAACTGCACAGTCTGAGAGGAGAATGTCTATGTTAAGATACGGTTGTGCAGAACTGCTCATCTGAATAAGCCAGTGTATAGTCTGACTCTGTGCACAGTAAACACTGTAAACTTTCCCAAAACTGCCGTTTAACAGATCTTTATTACAGCCATACTGATAAAAATACATTAAAGGGAACAAATGCAAAACTCACTTTTTTTGTATTTCCACTTGGGACTCTACTGCTCGTATAAACACTCCAAGCGCGAAAAATACTCATCCACACATTTCCTGAGTTAAAAGATTTTTTGGTGTAAGGAATCATATGCTTCTATGAGCCGTTTGAATGGCTCCCTTATTGTAATGTCACAATAAGGAAATTTGCATAGAACTGCTAAGCATTGCTCATGAGAGGGAGAGAGACGGAGAGAGAGAAAGACGAGAGCGACACAGAGAGAGAGCTTGCTCAGGGTTGAACATACGTTATATGGTTAGATAGGGCCTCTGTGTTCTGTCATTTTCATGTGTAGTAAACACTGGTGTTGGGGTGTGGCCAGAAGCAGATGTGACAGTGGCCTTTATAGAGCTGGTGAAAGTGATTTTGTGCAAAGAACCTCATGATCATGTTTTGAATAGCCAATAGACCTACTGTAACTTGTTTAAAATGAGTTAGAATAAGTGCCCGTTAAGTGTCTATATGAATCTCCAGACCACAGACTGAATCAAACAAACAGAGCATTACAGATATTTGGTATTCTCCATATTCATAACTTCCTTAGTATTAAATAAGAGATATGATCTGTTGTGTTATGTTTTAGAGGGCTGAAACAATTCCTCAGGTAACTTGATTACTAGTAATCATTAAGACAAACTCAACCCAGCAAACAACTACGCTGTGACAGAACTGTCTACATTTTTGTAACATTGATAACATTGTGACAGGGTTATGTTTCCTGGGTACAAGCTCAGTGTGCGGAGCAGAAATTTATTATTAAATGGACTTGAATGGGTTTAGTTGGCAGATATCACAAAGTAATTTAACCAGTAAAAATGTTGATTACATACATTCTAATTCTCAAACAGGTCTGAATAAGAGTTAAGAAATGAGAATTAACTTGTTAACTTAAAATGATTGCCAATTACTCTGTCACTTAAGACTCAGTTACAATACTAACAATATTACCTCAATAAGCAAAAAGCTGATCAGTAATGCACAGATGGTCAAACGGGAGATATGTATACACATGCTTATATACACAGTCACTGTCATTTATTTAGTGCTAAAATGCAGACAACATTACAGCATCTGTAAGTTTTTTTATGAATACTTTATAATTTAACATAAATATTATAAAAATACAGTGGAAACTTGGTTATAGTTTGGCCTGGTTATCATACAATTAAGTTTTTGACTACTTTTTTGGGGAAATTTTGTCCCAGTTATCTGCTTGGTTTTCATCGGTGTGCTCACGTGACTCGCAACTAACTTAACTAAGCCTCCACCCACGTGTTCGTCATTCATTCCATATTTGTTTATTGCTGTTTCTCTGGCTTTGTTTCTCATTGATAATGCTCAAAATAAACAAAAACACACCAGTAAAGTGATGCTACAGCCTGAAAATGGGTGCAAAAACAAATAACAGCAGAGAACCCCAAGAATGGGTGTATAAAACAAAGGCTGCATCTGGACCACACCGGCATGCTCTAAAACGGAGCATAAAGAGTGATGTTAAATGTTCATGTATCTATTTCATTAGTCTTTTTTATTTCTCATTGATTTATGTATATAAAATTATATAGTTATTCTATATAAAACATTGTTGTTAATATTTTGGAGTGTCTGGAATTAAATTAGATTTACATTACTCCTTATGGGAAATACTGCTTCAGTTATTGTTAATTTCGGTTATTAGCAGGCACTTTACAGCAGAGTAATGATGAAAACTGAGGTTCCACTGCATAGCATAATCATGTTTGCAGTCACTTTTCTAAGCTTTTGTATTTTCTAAATCAAATCACATTTACATGTGTGCTGTCAAGTATAAATCTTAGGTGTGTACTTAAATACAACAAAAATATTCACATAAAAACAAAATATACAAAAACATACACATTAATATACACCTGTGTGTCACTGTTTTTTCAAATACACAAAATAAAAGCAATGAAAAATTAAAATGTTATATGAAATGTTAAAATGTTGATTAGGAAGCTTTGAACAGCACTTCGTCTGCTGATATGGAGTTCAGTTTGAATAATTACGACCTGGTTACGTCTAAAATGACGAGTGAGTAGCAGCAGCTGGTACCGATCCGAGCAGGCCCGCTTAGCCGATTAGCGAGCAGGTAAGATTAGCTGATTAGCAAGGAGGCTAACGCTTCAGTAAGACTGCAGGTGATTAGAGAGGATTAACCAGACGGTGTTAGACACCTGAGCACTATTGATCCTACAGCTAATTAAACACAGCCCACACACACACACACACACACACACACCTCATATTAGACCCATGATACTGTGTTTTTACAAAACATTCTCAAACCCCCAAATGTGAAAAAGACAGATACGCTTGTATGCTAAAAACAGCCTAAACCTTTAATGCATATCTTTAAACACAGTATAATACATAATTTATTAGACAGATGTTCTACAGATTTAACATTTCATTTTCATAACATGCGTCATTTTACACATTTATACATGATGCTGGTTTATTTGATTATAAACAGTTCATCACTGGTGAAATTATAGCTGATGATTAAATGCCATGATATATCGCCAACCACGATCATTGTATGCAAATCTTAAAGTACAACCCTGGAACTGACCAGCTGTCCTGGTTCCTGTCTGTCCATACACAGCAGTTCTGACCACACACACACACACACACACACACACACAACTAATAATGTGATATCACAAAATAATAAACCATCATTTTTGGTATCTAATAAGATCATTTTCCTGTGAAATTCTAAATTTAAGTGTATTTGTACTTTGATTACAGGTTAACGAAGTTTTCACATTTTGGATTCAAATGAGGTGAAATATTAGATGAGAAGGCGTCTCCAAAGCTGAGCTAATGTGCTATTCTCCTGGGTTGAGTAAGCTGTGTCTCACTGAAACATGATGTTAAATTAGAGCTACTAGAGATCTTCACCCAGATAACTCTTTACTGGAAAAGTGGAGCTACTCTAGACCATGGACTGGGGAGGATTACCCTCTAACTAGCTGTACTGGTTGTTGAAAGCTTCTAGACTGCACTCAATGTATGTAACGTGGAATATGTGATTTGAGATACTAAGGCAGTGTAATATTAGAAAAGATGAATTAGAGATTAAATTTGGTATCATCTTCATTATTTTAATATTAAAATCTATACATACATGTTGACATCTTGTACATTATCCATGTATGTTGTGTATAATCTGGAAAATTTGCAACAATCCTCTGTCTGTATACCTA
>BRDA01004308.1:20080-42924 GCA_036984385.1 Crenuchus spilurus | reverse complement strand
CTTGTTTTTTCTAAAGTTGCTTGAAAATCTTGTGAGTGGCGGGTTGCGGTTTTTTGAGATTGCTTTTGAACGTGAAGTTGCTTATTTGGGCTTGAGTTTCTATCCGAGTGAAACTCTTTGATTAACTCGCAGCTCCCCATAAAGTGAAAGATGAGAAGCACAAAAAATCTGCCCACTGAGGCCAACAAACATGGGTTTCAGTGACCCAAAACACAATGACACAAAAAGAAATGAGCTAAAAATAGCCACCTATGTAGCCTGCCAATTTTTATATTAAAAGTGTTTAGCACAATTTTTGTGTTCTTTATGTACAACGTCAAAAATGTTTACTTTTATACTGTTTAAAAGCAGTGTCTGTTTTACAATTGGGCTTATTTTCATAGACCTGGTTGCTTGTTTCTATAGCGAGATCTGGCAACACTGCTGGTTACTCTTCTGTTTCAATTTGTGATGATGTTCGGAGGCAAAGAATTGGGTGATAATTTTATGCAATGTGCTTTTAACAGTTTATAAATATTTTATAATATGTAACATTTTATTAATGATAAATATTAATTTTATTATTAATAACACTTAAGTTATTAGTATATTATAATCATGTCATAATTTGTAAGTAATCTATTAATATTTATTAATAATATTAATTTCCTTTATGTTTCAGCACCCCCTCCAACTCCCCGAATCAAGCCAGTCGTGTCCCCCCTGAAATCTCTTAAATTCTCTTTACATGCTTATGTATGTTTAAATGTGTTTTTGAAAGTTATTTTTCAAAAATAAATTTGTTTAGTTTGTATTCTATAAAAGTGGGTCCCGACTTAATGACCATGAGAAAATGTGGGTCCCGGGTTGAGATCAGTTGAGAACCCCTGGCCTATAATAATGCAAATAATGTAAATATTCACACTACTTTCATAAGTGTACTGATGGATGTGAAAATACAGGTCGTCTTGTTTACTTTTTCACACAAATAGTGGTGAATAAGTAATATTAATCAAGTGATGAAAAGTGTGGAACATGTGCAGAAACTGTCCCAGCATGCAGTTTTCACCTGATCAGGTGGTGATGTGGTATGGATGGAGACCTGGTTTTTTGGCAGCTATCGAGTTTGTTATCCAGTACATTCACATCATGAACACTTCCCCTGTACTGTACACCACAATTCTCAGGATGACAATCAATGTAATATGCTGTGTCCATGACGATAACTGAGCTTTAATGTCTCACTGCGGCTGCAGACGACCAATGGAGAGGGCTGGATGGGCACCGGCCTCCACTCCGACAGCCGCAGATATTAGTCAACAGAAAAAAAACACCCATCTAACTGCACTGTAATCATGTTCATGATGAATCATGTTCATTGGGCCAGATTATTAAGAAGCATGGTATCAATTCCCATAGTTATGCAGATGATACACAAATGTATATATCTGTAGCACTGGATGATGCCACTACAGTAGACAAGCTCATAATATGAATTAAACTGGATGAATAACAATTTTCTAAAAATGAATGATATATAAAATAATGTGTAGTGAAGCAAAGAGGAAGAAAGTGTATAAAAGACCTGGAAATCTGGATCTACAAATAAAAACTGAAGTTAAGAATCTTGGTATAAATTTAGATTGTAACTTTTAAACCCCATATTAACAATATCACCAAAATGGTATTTATATTTATACAAAGTATTTTCTCAAATTGACTACTGTAATGTGATGTTCATAGAACTTCCTGCCAGTACAACAAACTACAACTTGTGCAAAATGCCGCAGCAAGAATATGAACATGAACTAGAAAACAAATCATATTGGACCAGTTTTAGTGTCACTCACCTGACTGCCTGTTTCCTTTAGGATTGATTTTAAAATTTTACTTCTATTTTTAAAATCTCTTAATAGTTTAGCACCTTCGCACATTTCTGAGTGACTGGTAGATTATGTTCCAAATCAAAGGTTAAGATAATCTAGTGACGTTCGCCATATTCCACACATGAAACTTAAGGAGTGGAACTTCTGTTTTTTATGAATCAAAGATCTTTAACACTTTACCAATAAACACCCATCAGGCTTTGTCTATCAGTGTTTAAAAATATTATTTATTAATATTATCTTGCTAACATATTACACTGCTGAGTTAGTTTACTGTACTACATATCTCTCCTTCTATTAACGGTATACTCCAGTTTTGTTTGCTGCTCTTACTGTACTTGTACTGCTGTAATGTAACTTTCCCTCTGGGATTAATAAATATATCCACCCGTCCATCCATCACTGAACCAAACCTGACCGGAGTTGTATTCATCAACATCAGCTTCCACATTAATCTCACTCGCTTCTACTTTGGTTTGGTGGGTAACTCTGAGTGGAGATCCTGGAGGAAACCACAAAAAGAGCAGAGCCAGGGTGTAAATCATCCCAAATACTGGACCCATCCGTCCTTTCAGCTGCGTTTTATTCCTCTAAATCACCTGCTCACCGACAGGCTAACACTAACATCCTCGTTTACAGACAAGTGAACATCAGCAGATAAAAGGACAGACTGAGCCAATGTGTAAAAGAAAATCCGTATTGTAGTGCATGTGGAACCTGGAAACCAAAACCATGTGTATGTTAGTGTCAGTACATGCTACACAGCTGGCCATATATTTAAAAAGGATGTACTGTATTGCTACTGAATCTGCTTGACTTTAGAGTTTTTTTTACTCTTTAGGTGAGTAGAAATGATATGTAAAGTTACAGTTATACATTGAAGTCCTTCTCAAGCTTACTACAATAGACTTTGTAAGTCTTGGACATTTTGATGGTATTTCTTGCAGAGATTTATTGAAAACTCCAGCAACACTCATGTAAAGAACTGCCAGAAATGCAAAATTAGTTCTAGGAAATACATGCAAGTGTTTGGGTAAAGCCTTCATTAAAGCCTCGTGGTTAAGTATTGTCTGGCTGTGACACGGTTGACTTGGGCAGTGCTGAGTGATGTCAGAAATGCTTTCACACTACAAATAAGGTCATACTGTATATTTATTTCATACTTTGTCCTGACCACTTACGATCAGATCACCCAAAACGCAAGGTGTAAATGGAGTCTGAGAGCTTACAACTTTGAGCAGGAAGTGTCAATATAGAGTCCGTTTCAGTGATGAATCTGATGTCTTCTACCAGTCCTGCTGCTGTCTGAATCAGCTCCGTGTCAACTTAGAGAGAGTTTGTTGTAAACACTTAAGGCATTTGCATGACTACTGAGTTCTAGTGTTACGTACATTAGCCTCACAGCTCCAGCTCTGAAATTAAGCAAAAACTCCAGATGTGGCTGACAGATATGAGGGTCAAAGAACGTTTGTCTCACGTGAATATGTCCAAAATAAACAATCCAAACATTCTCTCACTCAGGGATGTGCGCGCCTGTGTCAGTATGCTAGGCAGGCCTGTGTGAGATAAGGTGCCCCTGTGTTTATGAGTGGGAAGCCCTTGATATCAGACCACACTGTGACACACAGACAGATTTATCAGAAACCACAGAACAGGGGCCACACAAGGGCCAACACGCACACAGCGCACAAGACAGCGCGCACAAGGGAAAGAGAGAGAGACAGTGCGGAAGAGAGAGACACTGTGAGAATGTGAAATTCTGCAAGTGAGAGACAGCGAGACCGTGACACATCGTGAGAGAGAGAACGCGAAAGCGTGCATGAGAGTGTGTGAGAAAAGGAGATATAAAGTAAACAAAAAGAAAACAGAGATGCAGAACAAGAGAGAAAGATGGAGATAAAACTTAGGCATACAGACAATCATTGATGCCCAACAAACACCAGCGTCATGATGCCAGTTTTACTTTCATTTTCTTTCTGTAGCTCATCAGACACATGTATCTACTCACACACACTTATGATGTCTTTTTCTTATTCAATACAAATAACAGTATTGACATCACGGTTTACACTAATCATGAATAAAACCTCATTTTGACCATTTTCTTGATCAGGACTATTTTTTTTTTTAACTTTCTCTCAATAGAGGCCTGCAGGACAACAAACCTTTTTTAGGGACCAAGTCCATCTACATCACTATGAGGAGTACACATGGAGTAAAGACCAGATGAGTAAAAGGACAGAAATGTGCAAAACTACATAAATATGGACAATATCACGGAAATGTTCCCCTGTACACACAGTCATATACCAGTTAGGTAGCGATCACTCAGTCCTAAGGGAGACGTAGAGGCAAAGAAATGAGAGGGATAAAAAGGAAAGGTGAGAAAGATAGAGTGACACGGAAAGACAAAGAGAGGGAGAGATTCAGAGGTTCAATCTGCAGCTTCTCTGATGGCTGTAGTTAATTAAATTCCTCTGTGTAAGTGGCATCTAGGGAGGGTTTAGGAAGGGGTGAGGAGATTATAAAGCAGGTCTGTGTGTATGTGTGTGTGTTCTGCTGCAGGCTATCTGAGCCCGAGGCGCTGTCTCTAACCTCCACACCAGAACACACTTCGGTCTAATCAGTCCAGCTCTTCCTCTCCTGTCGCTGAGCTCAGGTCTGCAGCTTTCCTCTCCTAAAACAAACTATCAACACTGAATATATCATTATTGCACTCTTTTAAAACTATTTCCTAATTTTTTCAGTATTGTGGCAAGCTTTCAGTTTAAGTCACGCTTACAAAAGTAATATCTGGCCAGTATTTGTCTGTTTATACTCTAATATTTGAAAAAATACCACAAATCAGCTGACTGCTCCTTTACAATGAGTTATTTATAAAAACCAAGACTAAGACTACAATCCAAATAACACAGACATGTTTAAATACTAGTGCAGCTCTAAAAATGAGAATATGGTAAAAAAAGTAAACCCATAACACAAAGTGACATATTTCAAGTCTTTTTAATTGTATTGTTGATCAGTATGACTTACAGCTCATGATTTGGCACGTACACACAGTAATATGATGGTCAGTAGTAGTGTTGCCACTGTGGGCAGCTGCTGGGCATCTTGTCAGCAGATGGAAGCATGAAGTGCTCTAAAATCTCAGCTGTGTTGACTTTGGACTTGATAAAACACAGCTGGATCAACACCAGCAGCCCAAACCATCACAGACTGCAGAACCTGCACACTGGACTTCAGACACCTTGTATTCTGTGTCTGTCCACTCTTCCTCCAGACTCTAGCAGCTTGATTTACAAATGAAATGCATTTTTGTCTACCTGAAAGATGTACACTGGTTAAATGTTAATTTAACTACAAATGAAATATAATCTGAGGTTCTGATGAGCTATAAGTTATACTGATCAACATTAAATCAAAGATTTGAAATCTGTCACATCAGTGGGAGCACTGAGAACATATGGAACTGTTCTAACAAGCTCATGACACGTTCTTGAAACATTTCACATAACAATGTCACTGAATAACATCTCAGGCTCTCACATATGCAGAAATGTTTAAAAAATCAGTGAAGTTGTCCTTTAACTTAGCCTTATCAGAGAGATCTGGATTGAGACACAAATCCTGCTCAACAACTAACACAGCAGGTCAGACACAAACACACAGACTTCAGCTTTCTGCTAATACTATCACTGCTAGAGCCCAACACACACACACACACACACACAGAGACAGAGAGAAAGACACAGACAGAGAGAGAGACACAGATAGTGAGCTAAATGTAGAGCAGAGAGCAGCTGACCCTTGGTGAGATCAGTGTTGGGGGACTGCAAAGGGTGTCAACTTTCCTTCACTACAGAAACAGCAACAAACACACACTGTTTAAGTCAAAGCTATGAGTTGTGTGTTTGGTGTATGTGTGTACAGCGGTCACAATGTGTGAGTGGGGGGGTGTGCAATAAGAGTGGAGTTGGAGTCTTTAAAACCTGAGTTGCTCATTTTTTTATTTTTGAAACACTTGTGGAAAAACACACTTTTCTTGAGTCCTAGAACATATTTCCTGTTACAAATACTGAGAATTCCAGAAAATACTTGAGGGCTGAAAACCACTGCAGTGTGATCAACTCACGTCTCCTGTTCTAGATATCACAGCAAAAAGACAACATCACATAGATTATGTTGTGTCTTTAAACTGTATAGTGTCAGTTTGATAGTGATAGATCAAGTAAAAACAGATGAGACCATTTAAACGTGATTTAAAAATATATTTGTGTAAAAGTGATGAAGGAGGGGCGAGATGCCTGGTGAGGAAGCCACACAACACAGCCAACACTGCCCTCAAGTGGACAAGAAGCTCACAGCTGCTTTTAGTTGTAAGTAGTTATATATCAGTTTAATTTGTTCCCTCATGTTTACATTTACAACCTGTGTTCACATTTGACATCTTTAACATGAATATGTTTGTTTTATATCCATCCATCCATCATCTTCCGCTTATTGGTGTCCAGGTCGCGGGGGTAACAACCCAAGCAAAGAAGACCAGACGTCCCTCTCCTCAGCCACCTCTTCCAGCTCATATGGGAGGATTCCAAGGCATTCCCAGGCCAGCTGAGAGATGTAATCTCTCCAGTGTCCTAGGTCTTCCCCGGGGTCTCCTCCCAACTGGACATGCCCGGAACACCTTCTGACTCAACTCTCTCTTCACCAAGACTGACCGGCACAGAGCCTGCATCACTGTGGCTGCTGAACCGATCCGCCTGTCGATCTCCCGCTCCCTCTTACCCTCACTCGTGAACAAGACCCCAAGATACTTAAACTCTTCCACTTGAGACAAGAACATCCTCCCAACCTGGAGAGAGCAATCCACCTTTTTCCGGCTGAGTACCATGGTCTCAGATTTGGAGGTACTGATTCTCATCCCGGCTTCACACTCGGCTGCAAACTGGTCCAGTGAGAGGTGGAGGTCCTGTTCTGATGAAGCCAGCAGGACCACATCATCTGCAAAAAGCAGACATGGAATCCTGAGGTCACCAAACTGGACACCTTCCATCACTTGGCTACGCCGAGAAATTCTATCCATAAAAATTATAAACAGAATGGGTGACAAAGGGCAGCCTTGGCGAAGTCCAACCTCAACTGGGAAACAGCCCGACTTACTGCCGGCAATGTGAACCAAGCTCCTACATCGCTAGTATAGGAACTGAATAGCCCTTAGGAAAGAGCCCCGTATCCCATACTCACGGAGCACCCCCCACAGGATACCCCGAGGGACATGGTCGAATGTTTTATAGTCAGTTTTAAATCTGATTTGGTGTGTTTTTCCTTCACTATCTTGTTACAGTTCAAGTGTAAAAAAATAAATAAATAAATATCAGGTCATACAGGTGATTAGATACCAATTGCTATGTAATAAACATGTATAAAGTGGTATATAAAGACTAAATCCAAAGGATTAAATACTTAAATTAATCAAAGTATTACATTACTTAAGATCTACATACACTTTAGTTACCTTTGTGAATTTGTTTTCTTACAATTAAAAAGAAATTTTAGAGAATTCTTTCAATTTAAGTCAAAAAAAGTTCTAGGACATGTTTCATCATCAGAAATTTCTAGAATGTGCCTTTTGGTTTCGAATCCTGCAATACTCCTGAACATTGACTCTCCAGCATTCAGTTCATTTCACACACTAGACTGAAAGTTGTAGAAGTAGCAGTTGTTTCAGAACAGCACCGAATGGTGAAGTGATTTCAGCGAGGCGTTAACGGCCGACCCCGAGCAGCTGCTGGGTCACAGTGAGCAAATGGCCTCTCGAAGTGCTCTAGAGAGCAGCTGAATCACAGCTAAATTACAGAGGAGACATGCAAACACCTCGTCACATCAGCATTTTGTCATTTTACTTGCTCTCAGATAAACTACACTGTTACATGTCTACCGCTCACTCACATTAAACAACCAGCCTCATTTGCATAGTCAAATCAGTATGTAAATGAGGTCAAGCACAGCACATCAGAACAGTGATTCACTGAACTGTTCACGAGCCCGTGTGATCTGCTGGGACAAAAAGGTGTCTGTGCCCCCCATTGTTTCAACAGGCACGCATGCACACACACAGCTGAGTGTATTAGTGAGTGAAGGGAACAGATTACAGCTACTGAAGTCCAAAGTGCAAGTAAACACTGTGTGTGTGTGTGTGTGTGTTGAAGAACCAAGAGTTCATTGTTTGGTGTTAAAAGGAACAGCTGCACGAGAGATCTCCCATCCCGTCTCCAAACCAAGTGGCAAAAGGTCCTCGAAATGTTTAAATAAAGTTCAATTAATCTGCAATTCAGCTGGAGCAGAAGAACAGGGCCTATTACTATTCATTAAGATTATTATTATTCCACCACACACACAGTAACAGAGAAGTTTTAGATTTAGAGACAACAGAAGAAGCGGACCTGTGATTTAAAGATTACTGAGAAGCAAAAATGATCTAGAAACAACCTGATTTCAGGCTCTAATTCTGGAACCCGCCTCACATTCTGAACATTGAGCACTAATGTCCAAAAAGGGCATAATAATAGTGTACAGGGGGAAGAATGGTGGACGCAGCATCTCAGAAACCACTAACTCTGCAGGACGTCCTAGAGCCGCCATAGTGAAGGTGTACTGAGAAGGGACTGCTCGTACATTGAGGGCCTAACAGCGGTGCCCACTGGCGCGAGAGGTACCTCACAGTCGACAAGTTAACTTCTACAATTAACACTCTGACCCAACGGTGGTTACTATTAGTACTTTTATTACTATTAGGTAAGTGTTTATAATGTGCTGATATGATTTCTAAAAAAAAGTAGAGTAAATATTCACAGTCCTGTTCATGATAACCTTTATAGAAGATAACAAAACCTGATACAACCTTTTACTCACCATAGACTGTAAAAAAAAACCTTAAAACTTATCTAATCTAACACTTACAGAGATAAAAATGAGAAAGAGAAGCTTGACAAATACCTACAGAGTTACTAGTATAACAGCTGGTTTTCAATAGAATTAGGACGGCTTAATGGCATGTCACAAATGTGCCCAATCCACAAACTCAAACTAAACCAGTTCTAGCGACGACGTTCTTCTGAACTGGCAAGCAACTTCCTCTAACCACATTACAGAAGAACACAGTGAAGGTATTCAATAACTCTGCAGGACTGTGACCACAATCGTGTAAAAGTATGGCAGACAGCCTTCAGAGAAGAACTTACTGTTGGACAGTATTTCTGGGTGAAGCAGGGGGATTTACAAGATATCCTGGGGGGACGTGACACGCTCCAGCATTATCCAATTATTATAAAAAAAAAAAAAACCCAACACAAAAACACCATGCATTTTTAAGTGAGAAATTAGTGAATAAAGAAAACAGACACTTGGTTCATTTTAAGGCTCAAAGTTGAAATTGTGCTGTGAAGACCACTCAGAATGAAAAACACACAGGGTCCAAGCACGCCAAGCTGACAAGACTTAGAATAAAGGCATGAATATGTATGGACACCAATGCATACGGGCATGCATGAAAAGACATTTAAGCAATATGGCAAATCCCCCTGGAATTAATGGATGGATACTTGTACATATGAGAAATGAATATCGATGCATATATATATATATAATGTGGATGGAAAGAAAGGAACGGTTCAACTTTAAACCTCAGGAGAGATCTGGAGTGTGAATTTTACAGGTTTAGAAGACATACAAGTCAGAAACAGTATGCTTTACTGTGAGGCAGTGTTAACATTCACACAGCTCACAGTAAGTTATACCAAGTTATACTGTACCAACTCTAGAGCCTGCTCACATTATGAATACTGAAAAATAATACAGAATCAATATTCTAAATATAAACTAGAAACACATCACTGTCTTTAACACCAAACGTCATTTAGCTCTCAGCACAACTGGTGTAACCTATTTAATATTGTACTGGAAAGAACTGAAAGCGACGAGAATAGAACTGACTGGTTCATTTCAATGTTAATCAATGATACCTGTGATAGTTGTTGCAGCTCTACTCCACACTCTGTATACTAAACATTGTAGAATACTGTACTGTAAAAAACATTGATTAGTCTCTGAAGTCTTTAAGATGGACAGTGTTTTGTTTTGAAGAGTATTTGTACTATAATGAAAAGGGGAGGGCAGTCCTGTTTGTCCCCTGAGGGTAGACGTCCACTGTCCTCAGACTAACAGTCCTAATCCTGAGGGGAAAACTACACTTTTAACTGCGCGTTTTGTTTTCATTTCTGTTATTTATTAGTCTAATAAAACATATATCGTTGCTAAATGAGGAATAACATACACTACGTACTGTAGAAGTACATAAAAGTGAACATTAATCACGAGTTAGCTGCTGAGCTAACAGTTCACCCAACAAGTTCTTTATCATAACTTTTAGATCCACCTTAAATTCTGTAGTAGTTACTACACAGCGCCTGAGGCGGCTGACTGTACTTACAGCAGCATTTAAGGTGGAAGAGGGAAATCACAACATGACTTCGTTTAAAACTTTTTCCACGTTTAAATGCGAACAATACAACATATCTACTGATAATACACAACCTACACGTATATATTTCGCCTAAAAGTGATGTTAAAAGAGTGCTTAGGGTTTTATTTAATAACAGACTTCTTAAAAACAACAATAAACGTGCTTCGTAGTTAGCACACTGCTAAAGCTAAAGCTAACTGAAAATATTAAAAACCGAACTTTTAAAACTTTAAAACTTCCTCACATCTCGGAATAAACGAGCTTAAGTCGAACATGACCGTATAAAGGGATCATTTATGTAGAAAAGCGCCTGTAAAAAGTTATATTTGGTGCCAGATTTTTCACAAACAAGTTTAGCACAGCGGCCGCCTCGTGTGGGGGTGAAAGTGGATTTTTTGGGTAACTGGTCCTTTACCTTCGTCCAGCAGTCTCTCCAGGTGTGTGAAGATACCGCACAGGTTCGGCAGGCTGCTCATCAGCTTCTTTTCGTTCAGAAGCTGCATCAGGTAGTCGGGACTCGGCCTCGGTCTCTCCTTCACCTCCATCTCCCCCACCATCATCTTTGCAGCTCCGTGTGACCGGACCGGACCGGACCGCAAGCAGCTCCTTATTCAGATATAAAACAGGAACAAAAAGCTCACAAAGCGCAAAATCCACTCCGCACTCCCGCTGTCCGTGCTCCGGTAGTGTTTATAAAGCAGCTGGAGTGTGTACTTGTCCGGGTATAACGGCAGTGCTATGAGTGGTTCTGGTCTCTCCGGGTCTATCCTGGTCTCCAGTCCGCTCTCTCTCACCGACTCTCTGCTCTGAGCCAGCGATGCTGCTACGACAGCCGCCGAGATCCAGGCGCCGCACGCTGATTGGCTGCAGGCGGTCACTCGCTGACCAATGAGTTCCGAGTGTGCTGCGCAAACGGGTGTGCGATAACCAATAGGAGCATTAGCTGAAGTGACATACAGATGTCAGAGCGAATCAGAGGACAGCTGGACAGTGTTACAAAGGAGCATATAGTTATTAAATACTGATAATAAATACCGAAAAATTAATGATAATCATTACTGAAATATAAAATATTAATCAATATTAGAAACGTTAAATACTGGTAATCAGTACTGAAACATTAAATAGTAACATCCAAAAAAAATTAACTGTTCATTAATGCTGGAGTATTAAATATGGATAAACAGTACTTGCACATTAAATACTGGTAACCAATACTGAAATTTCAATGATAATCAACACTGAAATATTAAACACTGAAAGAATACTACAAGATAAAATACTGATAAGCAGTACGGAAACATTAAATACAGACATCCAAAAACATTAAATACTGTTAATCAGTACTAAAAATTTAAATATTAATCAAAACTGAAATATTAAATACTGGTAAACAGTACTGAAACATTAAATACTGACAACCAAAAATGTTAAATACTCATAAACAATACTGAAACATTAAATACTGACACCCAAAAATGATAAATACTCATAAACAATACTGAAACATGAAATACTGACACCCAAAAATGTTAAATACTCATAAACAATACTGAAACATTAAATACTGACACCCAAAAATTTTTAAATACTCATAAACAATACTGAAACATTAAATACTGACACCCAAAAATGTTGAATACTCATAAACAATACTGAAACATTAAATACTGAAATAAAACTGATTGATTAAAAACTGATAAACAGTACTGAAACATTAAATACCTATAAACAATGCTGTTATATTATATAACGGTAATACTGAAATTTCTGAAAATATGAAATTTTTCATATCACAACTGAACAATCATGTACTGACAACCAAAAACTTTTAATACTGACAAGCAGAACTGAAACATTAAATAATTTCTTAAGCAAAATATTTTGATTAATAATTTCAAAAACATTAAATAATAGCAATCAATACTGAAGCATTAAATACTGATAATCTCTACATCTCCACTTTGTCTCCAAATCTCCACATATCCACATCATCTCAACATATCCAAATCATCTTTATATCTTCTCAACATGAATGAATGAATGAATGTTACACTTATATATCGCCTTTCTCAAACCCAATGACACTTTAAAATCAATACACTCCATTTACACACTCAACCACACACACTGGCAAGAAGCAGAAGCCAGTTGCCCACAGAGTACTCTCAACCGGAAGCGACCGTCTACCTGGAGAACTACATTGAGCACTAGGGGGATCACCCAGGAAAGAGTGCCAACCATTTCTGGGCATACATATATACATACATTCATACATTCACACACACCAGGGTCATTTTTTCAGAGTAGTCAGTTCACCTGATCTCCATGTTTTTGGACTGTGGGAGGAAACCAGAGTCCCCAGAGGAAACCCATGCAGACACGGGGAGAACATGGAAACTCCACCCAGATGGGAACTGAAACCCAAGACCTCAGTGCTGAGAGGCGAACTTGCTAACATATCACATCATCTCCACATCATCTCAACATCTTCACATCATCTCCACATCATCTCAACATCTTCACATCATCTCCACATCATCTCAACATCTTCACATCATCTCCACATCATCTCAACATCATCTCAACATCTCCACATCATCTCAACATCTCCACATCATCTCAACATCTTCACATCATACATTACACATCTTCTCATCTGCACATCATTACTTCATCTCCACACCATCTTCAGATTTTCACATAATCTCCACATCATCTCACATCTTCTCCATATCTCCTTCACATTATCTTCTGATCTTAACATCTCCACATCTCTACTTCATCTAAATATTATCTTCACATCTCACCATCATCTCCACATTGTCTCCACATCTTCACATCATCTTCTCATCATCTCCACATTATCTTCACATCTCGATGTCATCTCCACATTATTTTCACATCTCACCATCATCTCCACATTATCTTCACATCTCAACATCATCTCCACATTGTCTCCACATCTTCACATCATCTCCACATTATCTTCACATTATCTTCACATCTCGACGTCATCTCCACATTATCTTCACATCTCACCATCATCTCCACATTATCTCCACATCTCGACATCATCTCCACACTGTCTACACATAATCTCCATGTTATCTCATCTCTTCTTCTCCACAATATCTGCTGATCTCCACATCATCTCCACATCTTCACATCATATTCACATCATCTCCACATCTTCACATCATCTCCATGTTATAAATAATGCAGGAATCATTTAACAGTTTATATAATTATACATGCTCCGCCCACACATTCCTCATTACATATCTCCACCAACAGACATGTTTTTATAGCTCCACCCACATCTGATCAGCAGGAGAGTTAAGCTAAAGTCTTGTTTGTGTCTCCATCTGATCTTTGATTGCTTGTGTAGGAGAAACTGTGGAGAAATAATAGAGATCTTTTCTGTGGCTTTACTTCACAGATGAACTGGAAAAGTTTGCTGAGACAGTGTGTGTGTGTGTGTGTGTGTGTGTGTGTCTGGACCATCAGAATTTGAGTCAACGAATAGAATTGAGGTGGAGAAAGAGAAGAAAAATGGAGAGAAAACAGCAAAAAAGAGAAAGAAGAAAGTAGATATAGACACAGAGAGATAGAGTTAGAAAGACAGATTAAGTGAGAGTTACAGATAGAGAGAGAGACAGAGAAACATGGTGAGAAGAAGATAGTATGAGTTATAGAGAGATATAGAGATAGAGAAAGAGAGAAAGAGAGAGAGAGAGATAATACAGATAACACCTGATAGATGAGTGCACTCTCTCTTTCAGCACTCTTGTTCTCTGAGGGTTTGTGTGGTGGGGCACTGACCAGCCGACAGCCCTGTGACAGCAGAACACTGTGTGTGTGTGTGTATGTGTGTGAAGCTGTAGAGGTGTTCTGCACGCGCTCAGTAGAGGCCGGTGGGCTGACTGGGACTCTGAGCTGAAGAAGATGAATAGTTCCCACCGGGCCATTTATTTCTCTCTCTCTCTCACACACACACACACACACACACACACACACACACACATTCATTTCTCTTTCCCTTGTGTGTATCTATGTTTTCTGTCTGTTTCTCTGTTTCCTCCTCTCTATCATGCTCTCTCTCTCCCTTTGTCTTTTCCTTCTCGCTCTCTTTGTATCTCTCTCCATCACACTGTCTCTTCTGTCTCTCCGTCTGACCCAACAGTAGGTCACCTTCACATCCTCACAGAGAGACAATCTGGAGTCAAAGTGACAGCTGCTCAAACAACCACAACCTAACTAATAATAACAGAGAGAGAGAGAGAGAGAGAGAGAGAGAGAGAGAGAGATGTGGTTATTAGAGGGTTGTGTGAGATTAGAGGGAGTTACGGTATTCATTCCACTACAGAGACAGGTGAGCTTCACACCTGCTCAGATTGCACACACACAGAGAGAGAAAGGGAGAGAGAGAGAGAGATAAGGAGAGATAAGAAGTGAGAGAGAGGGAGAGAGAGAGAGAGAGAGATACACAATACAAGCGGCTGTAATTAAACTGTAGTTAAATATCATATCTGAACCTGTTGGTTCTTCGGTTTTGGGTTTACTGAGATGGTTATTAGACCTACCAGGCCATGTTCAGAGTGAGAAGTGGAGCTTTGCTGCACACAAGGACGAGAGGAAACCCCTCCACCCCCCACCAGCTGAGTCACCGTCACACTTTAATACCTCCCCAACTACAGCTCAGTCTCAGAGACTTATTCCTCATCTAATGTTCAACTGCCATGTTAACATATAGCTAAAGGTCAGTCACTGTCTGACCTGTGTCTGACTCTAACAGTCATAACTCCAATACATATGCCCCATATATATATGTGTGTGTGTGTGCACGCACGTGCGCACAAGTGTGTATGTTTGTATGTGTATATGTAAAAATTATACGGCTCATATGTATTATATATATGTAAGTATGTATATGTAATATATATTGTAGATATTTAATTTCTCACTATAAAACTCACAGGTCTGGTTTTTTGAAGAACAGCAGGGTATCTGTTTTATACAGTCTGAGATACCTCACACTTCTGTTCATGGAGTGTGTGTGTGTGTGTGTTAATCTTGCTGAGTTTCAGAGAAGAGTGTTATGTTTCGAATTTCTCACATTACAAAGAAATCACTAACAGCATGATACTCTCACTGACTCCACATGTCCCTCTTTCTTTCACACACACTAGAACCCAATGGTCACCTAAACATCCCTGTCATTTCTGTAGAAATATCACTAAATGTTCTCTGGAGCCTCTCAAAGCACACACAGATGCTAACAAAGGTCTTACAGATGAGTGGATGTGATTTAGGACACAGTATGACTGAGTGTCTATTGAGTTCTAGTGTTAGATAGCAACATTAGCCTCACAGAAATGTGTCAATCTGATTTCTGGGTGAACGTTATGTAATGAGGACACAAACACAATGTGGATAACAATGTGGACTTTTAATGCAAGTGAGAGTAACTCACAGGTACAGCAGAGTGTACAGATATACACTGTAAAAAATTATATCAGCTTCAACTTAACTTAAATCTTTAAGGCAGCTGTTGAACTTAAGTTAAATGAAATCATTCTTTCTATTTACTTCAACTCAAGACTTTAAGTTGAGTTTGGCTTTGAATTCCATCCGGCGAGTTGATTACACTGTCTAGTGCTTGTTGTTTCCACTTAGCAATGCAAGTTTATAGTTCAGATAACTTACTAACACAAGTTGTGTTTACTCCTTCCATTTACTGGCTTTGTACTAGTTACTAGTAAAAACTCCAATTAGAGATATCTGCAATTATATTTTTATTAGTACAAATGGCATTGCAGATATCAAGAATGTAATTCTTACTAGTCAAAAACAGAACTGTAGATATCTAAAATTACATTTTAGAGTTCTGAAACCTTACATATCTCTAATTCATATTTTTACCAGTAAAAACTTAATTGGAGAGCTCTTGAATTCACATTTTTACTAGTCAGAATTCAATTATGGATATGTGGACCTGTACTTGTTACTAGTAATAATTGCATTGTAGATATCTGAAATTACATTTGTACTAGTAAAAATATAATTGCAGATATCTCTAATTGGAGTTTTTACTAGTAACAATTGTATTACGGATATGAGAGGGTGAAATTCAATACAAGTCAATGGAGAATTATGACTAGTCATAATTACATTAAAGATATGTCCACCTGGCAATGTGACTAGTCAGAATTTAATTAAGGATATGTAAGTCTCTATTCTTACTAGTAAAAATGTCATAATTGATATCTGAAATGGGAGTTGTTACTAGTAAAAACTACATTAGAGAGATCTTGAATTACAGTTCTTACTAGTAAAAACTGAATTAGGACTTGTATCACTGGTGTCATTTTAGGCTAAAACGGCTTGCCATATCTGTATTATATAGTCAATGTTTAATCCATGGAAATAAAAATAAGATATTGCCTCAGAAGTGGTGTTTATTGATCTAACTAAGATTTACAATTTAAAACAAATGTTTGAACATTAACTTACAAAGTAATGTCAATGTGTACTTAAACTTAAATAAGTAAGTGGAAGCTCTACAAAGCTCTACAAAGCTCTTCATTTGTTTTAAATTGTTTTGTTAAAGATTTTGTCACTTAACATGTATTAGGCTATACATGAAACTTGATTAATTATTAAATTTTTGTAATGGTGTGTTATGTGACTTTCTTGTTCTGTATATGGCAAGCCGTTTTAGCCTAAAATGACACCAGCGCTACAAGTCTTAATTCAGTTTTTACTAGTAAGAACTCTAATTCAAGATCTCTCTAAAGTAGTTTTTACTAGTAACAACTCCCATTTCAGATATCAATTATGACATTTTTACTAGTAAGAATAGAGACTTACATATCCATAATTAAATTAAAAGTAAAAATATAATTGCAGATATCTCTAATTGGAGTTTTTTCTAGTAACAATTGTATTACGGATATGAGAGGGTGAAATTCAATGCAAGTCAATGGAGAATTATGACTAGTCAGAATTACATTAAAGATATGTCCACCTGGCAATGTGACTAGTCAGAATTTAATTAAGGATATGTAAGTCTCTATTCTTACTAGTAAAAATGTCATAATTGATATCTGAAATGGGAGTTGTTACTAGTAAAAACTACATTAGAGAGATCTTGAATTACAGTTCTTACTAGTAAAAACTGAATTAGGACTTGTATCACTGGTGTCATTTTAGGCTAAAACGGCTTGCCATATCTGTATTATATAGTCAATGTTTAATCCAAGGAAATAAAAATAAGATATTGCCTCAGAAGTGGTGTTTATTGATCTAACTAAGATTTACAATTTAAAACAAATGTTTGAACATTAACTTACAAAGTAATGTCAATGTATACTTAAACTTAAATAAGTAAGTGGAAGCTCTACAAAGCTCTACAAAGCTCTACAAAGCTCTACATTTGTTTTAAATTGTTTTGTTAAAGATTTTGTCACTTAACATGTATTAGGCTATACATGAAACTTGATTAATTATTAAATTTTTGTAATGGTATGTTATGTGACTTTCTTGTTCTGTATATGGCAAGCCGTTTTAGCCTAAAATGACACCAGCGCTACAAGTCTTAATTCAGTTTTTACTAGTAAGAACTCTAATTCAAGATCTCTCTAAAGTAGTTTTTACTAGTAACAACTCCCATTTCAGATATCAATTATGACATTTTTACTAGTAAGAATAGAGACTTACATATCCATAATTAAATTCTGACTAGTCACATTGCCAGGTGGACATATCTTTAATGTAATTCTGACTAGTCATAATTCTCCATTGACTTGCATTGAATTTCACCCTCTCATATCCGTAATACAATTGTTACTAGTAAAAACTCCAATTAGAGATATCTGCAATTATATTTTTACTAGTACAAATGGCATTGCAGATATCAAGAATGTAATTCTTACTAGTAAGAATTATAATTTTACATATCAATAATGTAATTCTTACTAGTCAAAAACAGAATTATAGATATCTAAAATTACATTTTAGAGTTCTGAAACCTTACATATCTCTAATTCATATTTTTACCAGTAAAAACTTAATTGGAGAGCTCTTGAATTCACATTTTTACTAGTCAGAATTCAATTATGGATATGTGGACTTGTACTTGTTACTAGTAATAATTGCATTGTAGATATCTGAAATTACATTTGTACTAGTAAAAATATAATTGCAGATATCTCTAATTGGAGTTTTTTCTAGTAACAATTGTATTACGGATATGAGAGGGTGAAATTCAATGCAAGTCAATGGAGAATTATGACTAGTCAGAATTACATTAAAGATATGTCCACCTGGCAATGTGACTAGTCAGAATTTAATTAAGGATATGTAAGTCTCTATTCTTACTAGTAAAAATGTCATAATTGATATCTGAAATGGGAGTTGTTACTAGTAAAAACTACATTAGAGAGATCTTGAATTACAGTTCTTACTAGTAAAAACTGAATTAGGACTTGTATCACTGGTGTCATTTTGGCTAAAACGGCTTGCCATATCTGTATTATATAGTCAATGTTTAATCCAAGGAAATAAAAATAAGATATTGCCTCAGAAGTGGTGTTTATTGATCTAACTAAGATGTACAATTTAAAACAAATGTTTGAACATTAACTTACAAAGTAATGTCAATGTGTACGTAAACTTAAATAAGTAAGTGGAAGCTCTACAAAGCTCTACAAAGCTCTACATTTGTTTTAAATTGTTTTGTTAAAGATTTTGTGTCACTTAACATGTATTAGGCTATACATGAAACTTGATTAATTATAAATTTTTTGTAATGGTATGTTATGTGACTTTCTTGTTCTGTATATGGCAAGCCGTTTTAGCCTAAAATGACACCAGCGCTACAAGTCTTAATTCAGTTTTTACTAGTAAGAACTCTAATTCAAGATCTCTCTAATGTAGTTTTTACTAGTAACAACTCCCATTTCAGATATCAATTATGACATTTTTACTAGTAAGAATAGAGACTTACATATCCATAATTAAATTCTGACTAGTCACATTGCCAGGTGGACATATCTTTAATGTAATTCTGACTAGTCATAATTCTCCATTGACTTGCATTGAATTTCACCCTCTAATATCCGTAATACAATTGTTACTAGTAAAAACTCCAATTAGAGATATCTGCAATTATATTTTTACATAATTATATTTCATTTAACTTAAAACTTTAAGGCTTTTGAACTTAAGTTTTTATGTTGAAGCTGATATAATTTTTTACAGTGTAACTTGTTCAGTTGAGTAGACAAGATTCATATGTGGGAATCATGTATTTAATGTTGATGAAGGCGTCCTCTCCTCCATAACGCTCCAACACCTCCAGAGTCTCCTGAATCAGATCCCCAATGTTCTCTCTCTTCTGTTGACTGTAATCTATGCCATCTCCAGAGTTTACTGTAACACACAGACACACACACAAAAAACAAAACAACTTATAAAACATCAGCATTCAGAGTTCAGAATTTAAGTTAAACTGTCATGTTTATACACAGGGTGTCCTAGTTGCTTCTTGCTGCCCAAATGAATGTGAATACCTATAATACTAATGAAGATCTGGTGATGAAATGTAGGTTAAATGTATTTCAGTCTGTGTGAAAAAGACTGACATGTATGATTACAGTGCAAGTGTTAATTTCTGATGACTAATATCAGTAGCTGTCGGAGTGGAGGCCGGCGCCCATCCAGCTAAATCCAGAGATCCAGAGATCTTTAATATATCCGTGCACAGTACAGGGGGAAGTGTTCATGATATGAATGTACTGGATAACAAACTCCATTCAGAAGACACAACGTCTTTTTAAAATAAATTATGAAGACAAATCTAATTTTATGATGTAGCACTCTAAACACAGCAGGTAAATATTACATCTGAAAGTGTGGAGAACCTCAGTGAGATGCCTCTTGCTCATGTTTGCTGACAAAACTACAACTCTATAGTCACCTGAGAGTCACCTGTAATCTAAACTTCAGACAGACACTTTCTGCTACACAAGTTTGTGTTACTCTTTATAGTTCACAGTAAATGTCTTAAACTACACCCACTAGCCTGTCACACCTTCACTAACATCTGGATCAGCTCTGAGTGAACTCAGAGAAGTTCTGGTAATATTTTAAGAGAAACAACTGGATTATTTAGGTGACTATGAGTTGTTTGTTGGCAAACTTGCAGCTCCAGTTCTAAAGTAAAGAAGCAAACATGTCTTGGCTGATTGAGAACATTTGAGATAAGAGGAGAAATGTGTAAATATGAATACCGGTAATATAAAATAAAAAAGTGTGTAATATAAAGCTCTGAGCCAGAAAAAACAACTGGACCTGTTTTTACAGAGGAAGCCCAACACAGACCTCACAGCTGCTGGGGGTCGATGACAGACAGGCCAGACACGGGGTTCACACACACACACACACAAACACACACACACACACACACACACACACACACACAGAATGATACATTCCACACGTTCAGAAGTAAGAAACAGCAACTCTACCCCCCTCCCCAATCAGACAGATCAAGTTTAGTTGCTTTGTGTAACCCTCAGGAGTCACCAATAATTCCAACATGACCAACTCACGTCTCCGGTTCTAGAAGTCACAGCATCGTCAACTTCTGTCCAAAGTTCTGTCTCTACACTCTACATTAGTGTACATTACTGATGTTGATAGACCAAGTAAAAACAGAGATAAGATAATTTAAAATTGAGATAAAACACCCACACCGTTTAAGCCAAAGTTATGAGTTTTGTGTGTGTGTGTGGTGTGTGTGTACAGCAGTCACAATGAGAGAGAGAGAGGGGGGGGGGGGTGTAATAAGAGTGGAGTTGGAGTCCATAAAGACTGAGAGTTGCTCATTTTGAAACACTTATGGAAAAACATGGGGCAGCACAGTGGCTTAGTGGTTAGAACGTTTGCCTCTCAGCACTGAGGTCTTGGGTTCGAGTCCCCATCTGAACGGAGTTTCCATGTTCTCCCCGTGTCTGTGTGCGTTTCCTCCAGGGACTCTGATTTCCTCCCACAGTCCAAAAACATGGAGATCAGGTGAATTGGCTACTCTAAAAATTACCCTGGTGTGTATGAATGACTTTGTATGTATGCCCAGATATGGTTGGCACGCTGTACTGGGTGATCCCTCTAGTGCTTGATGCAGTCCTCCAGGTGGACAGTCACTTCAGGGTGAGAGTACGCTGTGTCTGACTGGCTGTCGCTTCTCGCTGGAGTGTGTATATATGAAGTGTGTTGATTGTAAAGCGTCCTTGGGTGTCTAGAAAGACGTTATATAGAGTAAGTGTAATTTGTGTGTATGTGAACACACTTTTCTTGAGTCCTAGAACATATTTCCTGTTACTAATACTGAGAATTCCAGAACATACTTGATAAGTGCTGAAATTCCAAAGCACAGCACAATTCCTCTTTCTATGTAACCCTCGACAATCACTCCAGTGTGATCAAATCACGTCTCCGGTTCTAGATGTTACGGCATAAAAACATCACATACATCATCACTTTCAACTTCTGTCCAAAGCTGTGTTTCTAACCACTACATTAGTGTTAGTTTGAGGTTGATAGAACAAGTAAAAACAGAGATATAATCATTTAAACTTGATATAAAAATCATATTTACATGTCTGTAAAAGTAGTCAGGCAGGAGGGGTGAGATGCCCAGAGAGGAAGCCACACAATGCAGCAAAACTGCCCATACACTGCCCATATAGGTCATTTAGGTGATGTTAAAGATAACAAACATTAGCATGATGATAAGTTTAATGTGGTATCAGAGCACAACACACACACACACACACAGAGTGAAATGAAAAAAGTCTTCTCTCTCTCTGCAGTTGGTGTGTGTTAAACACAAGCTCTGTAGACTTTAGCACCTGTTAGAAGGCCTCTCCCCCTTTTCTCTCCATCTTTTTTAATCTCTCTGATGTTGATGAGGGCAGCAGCTGCATCCTCCCTTTGTCCTCCCCCCTCTCCATCTCTCTATTCCACACCTCTCTCTTCCAGCCCCTCCCACTCCTACAACCTGTTCATCCTCATCAGACACAGACAGAGAGACAGAGACAGACAGACAGACCAAAAGAGAGAAACAGAAAGACTAACAGAAGGACAGATAGAAAGAGAGAAAGAGAGAAAGAGAGAGAGAGAGAGAGAGAGAGAGAGAGAAGGACAGATAAAGGGAGTGATAGATAGACAGACAGAAGGACACAGAGAGAGAGCGAGAGACAGAAGGACAGATAAAGGGAGCAATAGACAGACAGAAGAACAGACAGAGAAAGAGACAGAAGGACAGACAAAGGGAGTGATAGATAGACACACAGAAGGACTGAGAGAGAGAGAGAGAGAGAGAGAGAGAGAGAGAGAGAGAGAGAGAGAGAGAGAGAGAGAGAGAGAGAGAGAGAGAAGGACAGATAAAGGGA
>BRDA01004308.1:0-19761 GCA_036984385.1 Crenuchus spilurus | reverse complement strand
CGAGGGAAATAGACAGGAAGACAGAAGGACAGATAAAGGGAACGACAGACAGACAGAAGGACAGAGAGAGAGAGACAGAAGGACAGATAAAGGGAGCTATAGACAGACAGAAGGACAGAGAGAGACAGAAGGACAGATAAAGGGAGCGATAGACAGACAGAAGGACAGATAAAGGGAACGACAGACAGACAGAAGGACAGAGAGAGAGAGACAGAAGGACAGATAAAGGGAGCTATAGACAGACAGAAGGACAGAGAGAGACAGAAGGACAGATAATGGGAACGATAGGCAGACAGAAGGACAGAGAGAGAGACAGAAGGACAGATAAAGGGAGCGATAGATAGACAGACAGAAGGACAGAGAGAGAGAGACAGAAGGACAGATAAAGGGAGCGATAGATAGACAGACAGAAGGACAGAGAGAGAGAGAGACAGAATGACAGATTTGTTTTCTCGTGTTATAAATGTACTAAAATGACTTCAGTAAGTGTATTTTATGTATCATCATTATCATCCTCATCACCATCATCACATATAAACACTCGTGACACATGTAGGTTCACTGGTGTACTTGGAGAGTAAATAAAGTGGAGATATTTGTGTTGTAGAAGACGTCTGGTTACCATCACCACCATTATAAAGAAACATTGGAATTAGTGAGTTGTGCAGAAATGCATGGAATTCTCCTTTAAATAAGGTTGAAGATTAAGATATAAAAGCTTATAGAAACAAACACAGACACACTTTATCACAGAGTTCAAATAGTGGATCAGCATCACACACACACAAACACACACACACGGTCATCAACACCTCATTAGAACGTTGTATAATCTATACACACAGCACACTAAAAACGTGTCAGTGTTCATAAATACACAATAGGTCCCCGCCAGGAGATTTAAACAGGTTGGACACTGCACATCCTACATACAGTGTACAGATGTATTAACTCCAGTATAACTCCAGATAAACAATTCAACACACACAAGTCTGTATTACTGTAGTTGTGAAGATGAGCTAATGAGCCAGTAGCCATAACACATGTACAAACCCACTGAAGCTATGCATGATGGGAGAACTTCTCTGTGTCTGCTGGAAGTGGACAACAGGAGGCGCTATTCTTTAAGTGCAGTGATGTGGACACTGTCCTTTTCAAATGTCTCAGATGAGACTGAAACGTCCTCAGAAAAAGCTCTGTGGTCCTCTAAAACAGTAGGACTGTTACTCTGATGTCCTGTCACTCCTAAGTATCTCTTCACCTTTCTGTCTAATAGTTAATATGTCTTGAGAGTTTTGGTGCTGGACAGGCTGCAGTTGCATTGGTGCTGGTTGAGATGACTCTCTAACTTTCTATGTTCTCATTTACATTAATATCAACTTTCCTGAAAATGAGATGTGTGACTGTGAAGAACATTTTAAACATCTAAAGAACTGACATCATTAGAACACAGTAAAAGGTTATTTATATTCATAATTTAATTTTAAAAGTTAAACTGTTAAATATTTTAGATTTATTACACATAAAGTTACATATTTCAGCTTTTTTATGTTTTAATTTTGATCAGTTTTACTTAATAAAATCATAAATGACTACTGTTGACCTTCAAATTACTGTGCCAACATTTAAAATTAAAAAATGTTTTTTTAAACAATTAAAATAAAAAAAAAATGTAATTTTGTGTGTAATGAATACAAATATATATATATATATATATATATATATATATATATATATATATATATATATATATATATATATATATATATATATATGACAGTTTACACTTTAGAATTATATTATGAACAAAGATGACTAATTCTTTATGACTAATTCTTTATATTACTTTACATTGTTCTTGAAGAGCCTTTATTTCAAGTGAAGCTTCTTTACACTTTAGATATGTTCTTTACATGCACACAGCTCATTTACAATGTACTTATTTAAAGAACCAGCCATTTCAGAGGTTCTTAATGGAACCAAAAGTTGTTCTTCTGTGGTATCATTTTTTAGATTGTCCAGAAAAGTTTTTTTGTGGTGAGAATAGCTGATTTCCTTGTGAGGACCTGCAAAATATCCTTACTTTTACAGACTGTCCCTGTATTACTATCATTACGAGGACATTCTTTGTCCACATGTTGTGTTTAAAGTGTCTGCATTAATATTCACACTCAACAGCTTGGTGAAGATGCACCTTTGCACTGTGAGAACAGGTGTGACTGTGTGTGTGTGTGTGTGGGTGAACATATGTTTAAATAAAGACAGGACATGCTAATATTATCATTTCTGCACATGCTGTTCTCTCTGTATGTTGAATAATAAAAGAGAGAGAGAGAGAGAGAGAGAGAGAGAGAGAGAGAGAGAGAGAGAGAGTGTTTATAAACATGCTAATTCTCTGAAAACTTTAGACTCACTGGTTACTACAATAAAAGTCATATCGCCCCCTACACTTCCTGTAGAGTATTACAGTCTGTCAGAGTGACTGTGTGAATCATATGAACATTATAGACAGGGGTGCACATAATTTTTTTGGTCTAGTTCTCAAAGGAGCACCTACAGATGTTGCTTGGTGCTCACCTTTTACAATGCTGGAAAATACTACAAGCATTGATCATCACTACCCTCCTGACCCTCCTGATATCCTTCATTTCTTTGGAGGTGGTGGAATACCAAAGTAATGACTTAATGTAGCTTGTTTCTTGGACATGCTGATGAATCGGTGGAAATCTTAAAACCAGTGAAAAAATAAGCTAGTGCTAGTTATCAATGAACTACTTTCTTGAGCCTGCGAATGTTACCGTCAGGGTTGCCAGATCCATCAAAATTATTCAGCCAAAAGTCAGTCTAAAACCCACCCTTCAGAAGCTTAAACTAGCCCAAAATATATGTCTGTCACACGTTTGAAGCAAATGGCAAAACAACTAAGAGTGTTCGACTTAGTATTTGTTTATAATGGATTTATCAGTCCATCAAACCTTTTTCTTTATCCCAGTCCTTGCTATTATACCGCCTCCCGTATTTCCCCATTTACCATATTAGCTAGTGACTTTCTCTTTACCGTCTCTCTCTCTCTCTCTCTCTCTCTCTCTCTCTCTCTCTCTCTCTCTCTCAGTCTCTCTCTCTCTCTCGACACATTTGCCCCGCCGTGTTGAAGTAATATCCAAGGCAACTGGCCGCAGCAATTTTTAAAAGTTACCCAATAAAACGCATCCCGCCACCCTTGAAAGTTCACCCGCGACTGGATTTTCAACAAAAGAATTTGGCGTGAAAACCGCAAACCTGTCAAATCCGGTTACCGTGGCCAAACATAATCAAGTAAATGGTGCGCAAACGGGCGTCACATTGTAATTCACGTTGCGCATCGTTAATTTTGACGACGCATGCGCACCTGCGCACCACTTATGTGCATCCCTGATTATAGAACATTATAAAGCACTTTTTAAATAAACAAAAGAAGTCATATCGCCCCCTAGACTTCCTATAGAGTATTACAGTCTGTCAGAATGACTGTGTGGATCATATGAACATTATAGAACATTATAGAGCACTTTTTATATAAAAAAATAGAAGTCATATCGCCCCCTACACTTCCTTTAAAGTATTACAGTCTGTCAGAATGACTGTGTGGATCATATGAACATTATAGAACATTATAGAGCACTTTTTAAATAAACAATAGAAGTCATATCGCCCCCTACACTTCCTGTAGAGTATTACAGTTTGTCAGAATGACTGTGTAGATCATATGAACATTATAGAACATTATAGAGCACTTTGTGGATTCATGTGAATTACCATTTATGCTGATCTTGATTTCTTTACAGCCAAATGGTTGATTTTAAAAGACACTCACACTGTTCAGAGGAAATAAGGTTTTAATAAGCCCATTTTTCACCAAATGTAACATAATTTGCTCTTGAACAGGCCTAAAAATCATGTTAAATTCAGCCAGCTGTCTTAAACCTGCACATATCACACAACATAAAAGTGGTCAAAACTGATCCAGGTTGATTCTGTGCAGGCCCTGTAAGTGACGTAGAGATTATTTTTGATACTGAGTGTTGCTAGAGACTAATGGCTGAAGTGTTTGACTAATGGTTGTGGTCCTCTGTTATGCTGTAGAGGGGTCTTCAGCACTTAATCAGGCTGATGAATTCGATGGAGAGCCACTTTAGCTGTAATAAAATCTCTCTTCCTACATTAGGGATGAGTGGACTCTGACAGTTCTGACCCATGCTCCGGTCACACAGGGTCATTAACATGCAGTCTCAGACCTCCCCGCACAGCTCCACTGCTTACTGGCTGAGGTTATTTATGGCTGTAATGTGATTGGCTGGAGGAGGATGGATGTAGAGTAATAGGAGGTTGGAGGGATTTAATCTACACATGTAAAGTCATCTCTGTATTATACATATGCACATGATTCAACAGTCTATAAGCTAAAATACTTGAATATTGCTATTATTATTATTATTATTATTATTATTATTATTATTATTATTATTATCTGATCTTCAATGATGTTCACACAACATAAACACATTGTAAACCAAATATTTTTACAAAAAATGGCCGTGTGAATATTGAATTCTAGTGTTTCTTCCTGGCCCCACCCTCCCAGCTCTTTTTACACAAACACTGCCTTTATCATGTTCGAGGCATTACCTGTGGTTGTGCACACTTGCCCCTCTTCATTTAAACCCCACTTAGTCAACGCGTTTTTTAATCCATTAGCGATGTTCTCTCTCATATGGTCAAGAGGAAAGTACGACGTCTATAAACAACGGCTCTAATTCAAAATGTTCACTTATGAAGTGAACAGCGAGCTTTGGTTAAGGTTCAGTGGTTCGGCTCGGCCACATATCTGTCGTTGTCGCATACTACTCCACGTTTCTCAGCTCCGTTTCAACTTTAGGCCTCGCTCACTTGCCCAGGTAATACGTTCATCTTTTCCCTGATGCCGAGTGCCATGCTGCTTGTTTTTAGCTTTTTTGTTAAAGTTAATAGCTTCTGGCAGATATGCATGAACAGCTGCTCATCAGCAGGCAGTTCACAGGTTTTTTTTTGGTTTTATTTAAAAAAAAAAAAAAAAAAAAAAAAAAAAAAAAAATACTTGCAGGCTATTTGGTTAATTCAAATTGCAGCTCCTGCGATTGGAAAATCGCATCCATTCAAATCGCGATTTCGATTAAAAAACAATTAATCGTTCAGCCCTACCAGGGAGGTTCTATGCAAATTTTCTTATTGTGATCTTACAATAAGGGAGCCATTCAAACACATGGCTGAGCCACATTCCTGACACCAAAATCTTTTAACTGACTCACAGAAAATGGGTGGATGTTTTTTTTCCGCGCTTCCAGTGTTTATAAGAACAGTAGGGACCAAAGTGGAAATACAAATAAACCCCCACAAAAAGTGAGTTTTGCATAATATGTCCTCCATTAATAATCACCGATAAGTCTGACTGTGTCTTTAACCACATCCACTAGTCTGTGACACCTTCACTAACATCTGGATCAGCACTGAGTGTCTTCAGAGAAATTAGACTTTTTAGTTGACTATTGAGTACTTTTGTTAGCCTTACAGTTTTGTTTCTTAAGTAGACAAGCAGAATTTGGACTCGAGCCATGTCTTAGGTGATGGACTATACCTGAGGACAGTGGAGAATAGTGTAAATCTGATTTGTGGGTGAACCATTCCTGTAATGTAACCTCACACGTTCACTTACTAAAAAAACACCGACAGGTCAGCAGCTCACATCCCTCCATTCATTTATTCACCTCCCCCAGTCTACACTCTCCATCCTTTCTTCTTCATCCTCCTCGTCTTTACTGCCAGCGGCTAGGAGTGCAGAGAGGAGAGAACAGGCTCTGTGTGTGTGTGTGTGTGTGTGTGTGTGTGAAAGAGTGTGTGCGTATTTAGAGTGATGTGCCGGCTGTCTCCCAGCTGCAGCAGTAAAGCAGCACCGCCCACGTTTATATTTTATGGACCTAGAGTCAGACAGGCAGACAGACAGACAGACAGAGAGAGAGAGAGAGAGAGAGAGAGAGAGAGCCAGATGGGTCTCCAGTGGCACACACTCTCCCCCTTTCACACGCTAATTAATTACTCCCCCTACATCCATCTCTATCTCTCTTGCTCTGTTTCTCTTTCTACAGCATTTTAGCTCCACCCATTCAGCTTACAGCAGTTTAGCTCCACCTATTCAGTTTAGAACAGTTTAGCTCCTCCCATTCAGTCTATAGCAGTTTAGCCCCACCCATTCAGCCTACAGTCGTTTAGCTCCTCCCATTCATCTTACAGAAGTTTATCTCCACCCATTCAGTCTACAGCAGTTTAGTTCCGCCCATTATTCCTAGAGCAGTTTTGCTCCACCCAACAAGAGTATTTTTTCTTCTTCTAATGATAAAAACATTGAACAGTGTAGGCTATAGGCCCTTTAAAGTCATGTCTTAAAACACACACACACACACACACACACACGCACACACACACACACACAGGTTTAGTATGGCAGAGTGTGTGTGGGCCTTTATCGGAGGCAGACAGTGTGTGTGAAGGAACTGCCAACTGTCAGACAGCACACACTGAAACAGCACAAACTCAACAGAGCGCACAGTCTGTGTGTGTGTGTGCGTGCGTGCATGTGTGTGTGTGTGTGTGTGTGTGAGAGAGAGAGCGAGAGAGAGAGAGAGAGAGAGAGAGAGAGAGAGAGAGACCGTGTGTGATCTGAGTTTAAAGGAACAGTTCACCCAGAAATTATATTTACACAATGTCTCCACTTACCCCCCAACCAATCAGCCAGCACATGTATGGAGAACCCAATCCTTCTTCTTTAGCTTAGAACTGGAGCTGTGAGGCTAATGTTGCTCAAAAGTCTCCCAACTGTCATCTAAATATCCCAGTCGTTTCTGTAAAAATATCACCAGAACATCTCTGAGTCCTCTCAGAGCTGATCCAGATGTTAGTCCTGTGACAGACTAGTGGGTGTGGTTTAGGACGCAGTCAGACTTACTGTCAACAATAAACAATAGCAAAAACTTGTTACTGCATCAGCCATCTCAGAGCAGGAAGCACTAGAATCAGTTTTAGTGATGATCTAAGATCAGTTTTCTACCAATTCCTTTTACTTTTTCTGCATATTTAAAAACCTGCCTCCTCTCCCTGCTCTCCTTTCTTCTCATCACCATCACTGCAGTCCTGGACCTGTTGTCCAGGGGTTGGCTCGGCCCTCTGCCTTCCTTCTACTCAGCAGGACCAGCTACACAAGACCCGAGCCCAGGATGGGATTCAGTCCTTATTAATTATTATCATATAATTGTACAAATAAAATTATTTTAGTAAAATCTATGGCGATCTAATGTCCTGAATCTGAGTCTTCATGAGATGCAGTGTTTTCCTGGGTTGAGTGAGCTGTGTCTGACTGAAATGTGATGCTTCATCAGAGCTACCAGACTGATAGAGATCTTCAGCCACACATGACTCTTTACTGTACAAGTGGACTGACTCTAGAGTAGACCATGGACTGAGGAGATTTACCCCACTGGCTGGGAAACTGTGTGTGCTGGGTTGTTAATTGTTGCAAAGCAGGCATGTCCGTCCCAGGGGCCATTTGCAGCCAGTTACCATTTTTGGAATAGCTGGTGAAGTGTGTGTGTTTGTCAGGAAACAGTTGCTGTCATGAAGGTGTATAATGTTAAGAGATTTTATTAAATGAAACATCACTCTTTCAGGTCAGGCACTGCTGTTGAACAAGAACAGAAGGTGAAACAACTAGCACAGCTAGCTGTTTTGTGCTATCCAAGTGCAAGAAAGCGCTACCAGGGCTACGAGGTAGCTCAACTCATAGCCCAGCAAGGGAATGTCAGGGTTGCCATTTTCACATTTTTCACGCAAAACTGTTTAAATTGCAGTTGTGAGACAGACATGTATCATATGAGATGGAAAGGTCCTCAAAAAAAGCTATCTGGTCCTCTAAAAGAGTAGGACTGTTACCCTGATGTCCTGCTACTCCTAATCATCTCCATCTTCATAAACTGGCTCAGTCTCTCCTCACCTCTCTGTCTAATAGCTAATGTGAGGTGAGAGTCCTGGACCGGCTGCTGGTGGATGCTGAGCATTGAGGTGAGTCTCGAATGTCTGAGAGCTTTAAGAGTCTTGAACAGAGCTGTAGATATAGTGAATAGTTATAGAGGAAACAACAGCAGTGATGTCATCGGTCTTTATATGAAAAGTCTGTAGGTCACTAGTGCAGTTGTAGATACTGTGAATGATGGTCTGAGTTTTGATTTTAACCCTGAGCCCTATCATCATACATTAACAGTGATGACTTTGACTGTTGCCTAATTTCTGAGCTGCAGATATGAAATGATATTTTTGGGGGCCATGTTTCATAAAAAGCTGTAATTAATGTTTCATATGAGGTGGGTCAGATGAGGAACTGAATGTGAATCCATGTGGAGGGAGATCGATATGGGCTGATTGCGATTCTGGGGTCGCGAGTATAAACCCAACACGCTCTGATGAAAACAGGTCATCCATCATGTTCATCTGAGTTAATTTACACACACACACACACACACACACACACACACACACACACACACACACACACACACACACACACACACACACACACACACACACACACCAGCACATGCACCCAAATCTCACTTTCCTTCAGTCCTGTTAGCATTCAGATCCTCACTCGTTCGTATGTCCCTGTGTGTGTCTGCTGGAGCAGAAGCTGTATCTTCAGGAGAGAGAGAGGGGGGGAGAGACAGAAGCAGAGAGAGAGAGAGAGAGAGAGAGAGAGAGAGAGAGAGAGAGAGAGAGTCTGTGCTGTGAGCTGGATGTGCTGATTCTGATGGGAAAAGCTGTCCTCTATTATTAAATGATAATAAAATAATTAAAACACTCACTGTCCACTTTAGTAGATACATATACCGTAGGTACACTTTATACAGACTGTTGTACATCTCTTTCTCTGTATACTTTGTTCAGCCTGTTCTTCAATGGTCAGAATCCCCCACAGCTGGTGGGTCAGTGGCACTGATGTGATGGTGGTGTGTTAGTGTTTGAGCTGCTGATGCTTTTAAACACCTCAGCATCACTGCTGGAGTGTAGTGCACCAACCAGCCAACAGCGTCACCAATGAAGGACGAGAGGACCAACACAAACTGCACTGAGCTATTGTCACTGACTTTACATCTACAAGATGGACCAACTAGGTAGGTGTGTCAAATAGAGTGGACACTGACTGGACACAGTGTTAAACAGCTGATCCACTCATACAAACTGTCCGATTAGCAGTAGCCTGTGTTCTACAATGCTAATGTCCCAACACACACACACACACACACACATACTTCTCACTGACCCCAACTAAGAGACACAGAGAGAGAAAGAGAGAGAGAGAGAGAGAGAGAGAGAGAGAGAGAATTTATTATGTTTAGTGGAGCGACAGAGCTGTACGTAGGGAGGGAGATTACTACTGATGCTGGATGCATACTGTCACACTCCAGAAGTGTGTGTGTGTATGGTGTGTGGGTGTCTGTGTGTCTGTGTAATTCTACTATATTTCTGTGTCTGTTCACCTGATAAAAGGTGAAAACAGCAGCACCAAGTTCAGTGTAGATTAGATGTGAATTTCAGTAATCCATCATTTACCCACAGTCATTATATCTGGAATCCAGAACCACACTAACCCTCACAATCTCAACTAAACAACATTAGAATAACATAGCCTCATTTAAACAACCTCAGAACAACACAACATCATCTAAACAACCTTAGACTAACACAACACTAATCAAATAACTTCAGAATAACACAACCTCAACTAATAACCTCAGAATAACACAACCTCAACTAAACAACATCAGAATAACACAGCCTCAACTAAACAACATTAGAATAACACAGCCTCAACTAACAACCTCAGAATAACAACCTAAACTAAATAACCCAGAATAAAACAACACAAACCAAATAACCTCAAAATAACACAAACTGAACTAAACAACCTCAGAATAACACAACCTAAACTAAACAACCTCTGAAAAACCAAAACCTCAACTCAACAACCTCAGAATAACACAATCTCAACCAAACAACATTAGAATAACACAGCCTCATTTAAACAACCTTAGAATAACACAACACTAATCATATAACTTCAGAATAACACAACCTCAACTAAACAACAGCAGAATAACACAGCCTCAACTATCAACCTCAGAATAACACAACCTAAACCAAATAACCTCAGAAAAACACAACATGAACTAAACAACCTCTGAAAAAACAAAACCTCAACTAAACAACCTCAGAATAATACCTCATCTAAACAACCTTAGAATAACACAACCTCAAATAAACAACCTCAGAATAACACACCAAACAAATAACCACAGAATAACACAACCTCAAGTAAACAATCTCAGAATAATACAACATCAACTAAAAAACCTCAGAATAAAACAACCTCAATTAAACAACCTCAGAATAACACAACCTCACCAAAGCAACCTCAGAATAATGCATCAACTAAACAACCTCAGCTAAACCACCTCAAAATAACACAACCTCAAATAAACAACCACAAAATAACAACCTCAACTAAACAACCTCAGAACAACACTTTAACTAAACAACTTCAGAATAAGACAAGATCAACAAAACAACCTCAGAATAACACAACTTCAACTAAACAACACCAGAATAACACAACTTCAACTAAACAATCTCAGAATAACACAACCTCAACTAAACAATCTCAGAATAACACAACCTCAACTAAACAACCTCAGAATAATGCATCAACTAAACAACCTCAGCTAAACCACCTCAAAATAACACAACCTCAAATAAACAACCTCAGAATAACACAACATCAACTAAACAACTTCAGAATAACACAACCTCAATTTAACAACCACAAAATAACACAACCTCAACTAAACAACTTCAGAATAACACAAGATCAACAAAACAACCTCAGAATAACATAACACCAACCAAATAACCTCAGAATAACACAACCTTAACTAAACAACTTCAGAATAGCAGAACTCCAACCAAACAACCTCAGAATAACATAATCAAACAACATTTAACAGGCAACCAAATAGACTGTTTGTGTTAAGTGTACTAGTCTTTTACTGTTTAGTGTATAAGTCCATGATTGTTTAATGTATTTGTCTATAGTGTTTATTGTAGTAGTCTGAACTGTTTAGTGTATAAGTCTATGAGAGTTTAATGTATTAGTCTTAGTATTTAGTGTATTAGTCTCTAGTGTTTAGTGTACTAGTCTATTATTGCTTAGTGTACTAATCTGTTAGTGTGTAATGCATCAGTCTGTAGTTGTAGTATTTAGTGTATTAGTCTGTTAGTGTATAGTGTATTAGTATGTAGTGTTCAGTGTATATGTCCATGAGAGTTTGGCGTATTAGTCTATTAGGGTTTAGTGTACTAGTCTGTTAGTGTTTAATGTATCAGTCTGTAGTGTTTAGTGTATTAGTCTGTAATGTTTATTGTATTAGTTTGTTAGTGTTTAGTACATTAGTCAGTAGTGTCCAGTGTATTATTCTGTTAGCGTTTAATGTACAATACTTGTCTGTAGTGTTTAGTGTATTATTCTGTATTGTTTAGTGTATTAATCTGTTAGTATTTAGTGTACTAGTCTGTATAATTTGGTGTACTAGTCTGTAATGTTTAGTGTATTAATCTGTTAGTATTTCGTTTACTAGTCTGTAGTATTTAGTGTACTAGTCTGTAATGTTTAGTGTATTATTCTGTAATGTTTAGTGTACTAGTCTGTAGTGCTTAGTGTACTAGTCTGTAGTATTTAGTGTACTAGTCTGTAATGTTTAGTGTATTATTCTGTAATGTTTAGTGTACTAGTCTGTAGTGCTTAGTGTACTAGTCTGTAGTGCTTAGTGTACTAGTCTGTTAGTTTTAGTATTTAGTGCTGTAGGCTGTGGTGTTTGCCCTATTGGAGTTTGTATGCGAGTGTGTGAGTGTGATTTGCGGTGGAGTGTAAATTGAAGCTGCTCTGTGGTGAAAAGCAGCTCGTAAATATCGCAGTGGCTCAGTGGCACACATACCGATTGATGACACCGGGAGGCCGATAGATGAGAAACACATTCCAAATAAATATCACATCAATCTCATCAATCACACACACCACCGACAGAGAGAGAGAGAGAGAGAGAGAGAGAGAGAGAGAGAGAGAGAGAGAGAGAGAGATGGCTGACAGGCCTGCTTTAGCTAAATTTCCAGTCTAATCCATAATTTTCTGCACTTTGACAGTGAATTATCACCATTCACTCAGGAAATGCTACGATGACACTGTTAAAAGTATAAGTGTATAAATACTTGAGGCACTGCTCCTGAACTTCTAATCTTACCTACCCACAGTGAGTATTTAGGGCTAAGTATTTTTAAATTCTAATACTTGTACTGAAGTTTATGAATGAGTAATGTACTTTTTCAGTCTCAGATCCATTTCACTCATTGATATTTACTATAATTCTCCATTTAAAGTTTAACTTGGTTCTGTTTTGCTGGTTCTGCTCCTGTTCTGCTTTACTGTTGATCACTCCTCTCACTTTGGAGCTTTAGTATTTGATTTTAGACCACAGGATCCCAAAAAAGAGAAAAACTGAACTGACCGAACTGAACGGCACTAACTCCACTTCCTATACTGAGAGATGATGCTGGTTGATCTACTGTGGTTATAAAAGTTGGTCAGTTTGTTTGATTAAAAAGAACCCTGGTGTGGTTGTTCTGTTAGTGTGGTTTGTAAGAAAGCTGTCTTTAGAACTATGAAGTGAAGTGAGAACCCCTGAGGAGGTCTGTCCTGACCCGTTTCTTAACAAAATCTGGTGCGGTTCGTTTGAAGTAGGGGCACACAGTACAAACCAAAGGCAGCACTGGACTTTCAGCCTTATAGGAGTCCTCACTCTGACCTCATTCTCATCAGAGGAGTTTGGTGACCATTATAGTTCTACAGGCATCAGAAATATGTCATCTTTACAGTCTGGGTTCTGTGGTACATATAACAAAGAAAGGTTTGTTTGGAATCCTGTATCTATTGTAGCCCAGTGTATTTTCTAGCTGGGTCAGGTCAAAAGGAACCAAACTCTTAAAGAGTCAGTATGACAGAAAATCTGACCATTCTTCACCTTTTTAAATAAAATGGTCACTTTCTGTTCACTCCTCTTACAGTTCATATTAAACTTCAAAAACAGCCTGTTTATAATGTATTGTTTTTATGATGTCACAAGAATACACACATTTTCATACACCTACATGTTCAGTCTACATCTCTATGTATGTGTGTGTGTGTGTGTGTGTGTGTGTGTGTGTGTGTGTGTGTGTGTGTGTGTGTCTGCGAGGCTGGGTGGGTGGTGTTGGTTTTCCTCCACCGGGAGCCCTTTTAATTGGGCACTTGTCAGCATTTGGCACTATCTCTCTCTCTCTCTCTCTCTCTCTCTCTCTCTCTCTCTCTCTCTCTCCCTCTCTCTCTGTCTCTCTCTCTCACACAGATACACACACACACACACACACACACGCACACGCACACACACACACAGTGACTGTCTGTTTGTTTTTTGTTTTTTGTGCCCCCCCCCCTCGCTCGCTCTAGGGTATTTGGCGGTCACTGTTGGAAGGTACTGACCACTAATGATCCCAGAAAGACTTGGTTGGTGTCAGAGATACATTGACCCAGTCGAATGACCATGACAAGGTCTATCAGGTCTTCACATCTGCCATTTCTCCACATCCAGCATGTCCACTATAAGAAATGGTTGTTCTCTCACTGTCCAAAACACCCAGACACTTGCTCTGTAATCTCAATGTTTTGGCTCACTGGTGTAACCAACCAAACCCGGTCTCACTGGCTTTGCGCATGAAATCGTACGAGGGTTAGAGTTGACCGTTTAGATTAAGGTGTTTGATGATTACTGAGATATGAGTGATTATATCTTGTCTCTGTGATGTGTATTGTACCTGTTGGATATTTTGAAACGAGCTTGAAGGAAACACAGAATGATTATGCAGTTAAAGTGGTTCCCACTTTAAGGTAGTTTCTAGGCAGTTGCTACATTGTCTTTGCTATAGGTTGTTGATATGGTATTCCAGGTGTTGCTAAGTGGTTGTATTGGTATCCTAGATGGTTGCTATAGTGATGCTAAGTGGTTGATATGATGTTGCTAATTGGTTGCTCTGGTGTTGCTAAGTGTCTGTGATGGTATTACAGGTGATTGCTTTGGTTTTACTAGGTTGGATGGTAGATGGATGCTACATTATGGTGAGGTGATTTTTATGGTAATTCAGGTGCTTGTCATGATGTTGCTTAGTGGTTGCAAGGGTGCTGCTAGGTGATTGCTAGACCCTTGCTGTGGAATGTTCAAGTGTTGCTGAGTGGTTGTAATGGTGTCTCAAGTGTTGTTAAGTGCTTGCTGTGGTATCCTTGCTTAGCTATTGCTGAGTGGTTGCTGTGGTGTCTCAGGTGTTGTTGAATGGTTTTTGTGGTTTCTCAGGTGTTGTTGAATGGTTGCTGTGGTGTCTCAGGTGTTGTTGAATGGTTGTTGTTGTGTGTCAGGTGTTGTTGAATGGTTGTTGTAGTGTCTCAGGTGTTGCTGAATGGTTGTTGTGTCTGAGGTGTTGCTGAATGGTTGCTGTGGTGTCTCAGGTGTTGTTGAATGGTTGCTGTGGTGTCTCAGGTGTTGTTGAATGGTTGCTGTGGTGTCTCAGGTGTTGCTGAATGGTTGCTGTGGTGTCTCTGGTGTTGTTGAATGGTTGTTGTGGTGTTTCAGGTGTTGTTGAATGGTTGCTGTGGTGTCTCAGGTGTTGTTGAATGGTTGCTGTGGTGTCTCAGGTGTTGCTGAATAGCTGTTGTGGTGTCTCAGGTGTTGTTGAATGGTTGTTGTGTGTCTGAGGTGTTGTTGAATGGCTGTTGAGGTGTCTCAGGTGCTGCTGAATGGTTGCTGTGGTATCTCAGGTGTTGCTAAGTGGTTGCTGTGATAGCCCATGTGGTTGTTTGGGTGTTACAGTGTTTTTGTAATATTGTTACATTTGGAAGGTGCCAACAGTTTTTCACCCTAATATTCCTATGGCAAAAGTTAATTGTAATGCATAACCATGATTATATATGCAGTATGTATGTATCCTGGGACTATATTCAGTAGCTGGTTAAGGTTCGCCTGTTCTGCTAAATCAGGAATAAGTGAGGAAGGAGTTCTCAGGACATTTGTGTTTTGATCGCCCCCTGCTGGTTCAGAGCAGATACACTCTAACTCTGGTGTTACTCAGCTGAGATTGATGTATTTTCTTTATGGTCCCTGACAAAATAAACACAATAAAAATGTTGAGCATCTATACAATGGCTGTGTGTGTGTGTGTGTGTGCTGCAATGACTCCATCAGTGAGTGTGAGAGGTGTTAGGAGGTTAATGAAGTTCTCCCCTGCTGCACTGACCTTTCTTCCGTTAACACACACACACACACACACACACACACACACACGCACACACACACACACACACACACACACACACACACACACACACACACACACACATCCCTCCTGCCTTTCTGGATATTCTTAAATTAGCTTTAAATAATTTATCTCACACAGCTCTGCATTAACCCTTTAAACTCTACAGCTCTACAACTTACAGTACAGAGCGCTGAACATCAGTTCATTATACTCACTACACTTACAGATACACAGCACTGAGTAATTCATAGTAGATACTGAATAAATCATAGAAAATGCTGAATAAATCATAGTAGATACTGAATAAATCATAGAAGATACTGAATAAATCACAGTAGATACTGAATAAATCATAGTAGATACTGAATAAATCATAGTAGATACTGAATAAATCATAGTAGATACTGAATAAATCATAGAAGATGCTGAATAAATCATAGAAGATACTGGATACATCATAGAAGATACTGAATAAATCATAATAGATACTGAATAAATCATAGTAGATACTGAATAAATCATAATAGATACTGAATAAATCATAGAAGATGCTGAATAAATCATAGAAGATACTGAATAAATCATAGAAAATACTGAATAAATCATAGTAGATACTGAATAAATCATAGAAGATACTGAATAAATCACAGAAGATGCTGAATAAATCATAGAAGATACTGAATAAATCATAGAAGATGCTGAATAAATCATAGAAGATACTGAATAAATCATAGTAGATACTGAATAAATCATAGAAGATACTGAATAAATCACAGTAGATACTGAATAAATCATAGTAGATACTGAAGAAATCATAGAAGATACTGAATAAATCATAGAAGATACTGGATACATCATAGAAGATACTGAATAAATCACAGTAGATACTGAATAAATCATAATAGATACTGCATAAATCATAGAAGATGCTGAATAAATCATAGTAGATACTGAATAAATCACAGACAATGCTGACTAAATCATAGAAGATGCTGAATAAATCATAGAAGATACTGGATACATCATAGAAGATACTGAATAAATCACAGTAGATACTGAATAAATCATAGTAGATACTGAATAAATCATAGAAGATGCTGAATAAATCATAGTAGATACTGAATAAATCATAGTAGATACTGAATAAATCATAGAAGATGCTGAATAAATCATAGTAGATACTGAATAAATCATAGTAGATACTGAATAAATCATAGTAGATACTGAATAAATCATAGTAGAGTAAAGTCCAGTTTAACCTAATGAGAACCTGTAGAATACAGATGTAGAAAAGTTCCTGTAGAAATATCTAATGTAAAGAATTTGTAGGCAGAGTAAAGAAAGAACCTAGCTGATTATAGCCATAACAGATGTGGTGCAGCTGCCTTAGTTGAAGGTGTTATATTTTGTACTGATACTGTAGCACTGATGCCGTGCTGTTCTTTAGTCTAGAGCAGTTTCTATAGCAGTAGATCCATTAGAGATTAAGGTATGATATGTTAGAACACATGTGGAAGCCTGGCAGATCTGCTTTAGTGACCAATCCCTGTATAATCTCTGCTGATTCTGCCTGTAACAGAGTTACAGGATGGATTATTATAGAATTAGTGCTCTACACTAGCCATAAGTCTGATAACACTGTCTGAAGGTCAGCATGGAGAATTATTATCCATTATAAACCAGATATTATCAACAACCTCAATGTCCTGTAAAAGTGAGGATACAGAATCACACTGAGTTTATGGTTTATGTGTGTGAGGAGAACATCAACATTTACTGTTTGCGGAGGAGTCAGGAAGATTATTTACCAGAAAGTTGACAACTTCTCAAATCTTATAGGAAAGACCCAGATGTGTTTATAATACTGTTATAATGTGTGTGTGTGTGTGTGTGTGTATGTTCGCGGTTGACCACTCTGCTCCTCTCTCCTGTATGGCTCCCCAGATTCCATCCCATAATTCATATTTTCATGCTCATATTTCATCTACATGTAGGACTGGTTTCAGTGTTATGAATCGTGGTATGACGTGGTGTGTTTTCCAACCTTCTCTCTCCTCTCCACTCATCACCTCTCCTATCCTCTTTTCTCTGCTCATCTTTTCTCCATGCTTCTCCCCCTCCTCTCCTCTCCTCTACCTCTTTTCTCCTCTCCTCTCCTCTCCTCTCCTATCCTATCCTATCCTATCCTATCCTATCCTTTCAGGGAAATGTGTCCTCTGAGTTACTGATGATTTATGTAACAGACAGTTATTTGTCCCACAGCAGACTGAAGCTGAGGAATGTAATATATTACACTGAGGTGTACAGTAGTGTGGTTTGATGTGTTGGGTATATTGTGTGGTCAGATGTGTTGAGTATACCGTATGGTCAGGTGTGTTGAGTATACTGTGTGGTCAGGTGTTTTGGGTACATTGTGGGGTCGGCAGTGTTGGGTACACTGTGTGGTCGGCTGTGTTGGGTACATTGTGTGAATATTGTAAAGAAAAGCTCAGTAATGTTCAGTGATTGTTAGGACAGAAAGAAGTGTTTATCAGCGTGTACTGTTTGTAGTGAATGAATGTGCACTGCTGTAGTAGCCCTGTAGGAGGAAAGCTGCTTCTGACCTGATAAGCTCATTAAAATTTCCCATTAATTACTCTAGTACTCTCTAACACAGTAACAACACCTCAGAGAGAGAGAGAGAGACAGAGAGAGAGAGAAAGAGAGAGAGAGAGAGAGAATGGGAAAGAGGCACAGAGACAGAGAATGGGTAAGATGGTAAATTAGCTCTGTCTGTCTCTGAGTGGTTTTCTTGTGCAGGCTAAACTGAGGGCAGCGGGGAGTAGGGCCCGATATGTCAGATTCTCTGCGGCAACCAATCCCTCATCCTCCACACACACACACACACACACACACACACACACACACACACACACACACACTGTGGTCTGACGCGTGGTCTGCATCCTCAGCCAGATTGTATCTGTGACATCTCAGAAAATTTATAGCCAAGCGAAAGAAAAACTCAGCTTTTAATCCATGTCTGCTGTAGTTTACTGTAAAACACTACAACTAACAGCACTGTAAAGTTTAATATTGTACTCTCACTACACCAAAAACTACAACTACCAGCACTGTGGAGTTTAATATTGTACTCTCACTACAAAAACAACTACAAATACCAGCACTGTGGAGTTTAATATTGTACTCTCACTACACCAACAACTACAACTACCAGCACTGTAGAGTTTAATTTTGTACTCTCACTACACCAACAACTACAACCAGCACTGTGGAGTTTAATATTGTACTCTCACTACACCAACAACTACAACTACCAGCACTGTGAAGTTTAATATTGTACTCTCACTACACCAACAACTACAACTACCAGCACTGTGGACTTTAATATTGTACTCTCATTACACCACCAACTACAACTACCAGCACTGTGGACTTTAATACTATACTCTCAGTACACCAACAACTACAACTACCAGCACTGTTGAGTTTAATATTGTACTCTCATTACGCCAAAAACGACAACTATCAGCACTGTGGAGTTTAATATTGTACTCTAACTACACCAACAACTACAACTACCAGCACTGTGGACTTTAATATTGTACTCTCATTATGCCAAAAACTACAACTATTAGCACTGTGGACTTTAATATTGTACTCTAATTACACCAACAACTACAACTACCAGCACCGTGGAGTTTAATATTGTACTCCCACTCCATCAAAAACTACAACTACCAGCACTGTGGATTTTAATATTGTACTGTCAGTACACCAACAACTACAACTACCAGCACTGTGGAGTTTAATATTGTACTCTCACTATGCCAACAACTACAACTACCAGCACTGTGGATTTTAATATTGTACTCTCAGTACACCAACAACTAGCAGCACTGTGGAGTTTAATATTGTACTCTCACTACACCAACAACTACAACTACCAGCACTGTTGAGTTTAATACTATACTCTCAGTACACCAACAACTACAACTACCAGCACTGTGGAGTTTAATATTGTACTCTCACTACACCAACAATTACAACTACCAGCACTGTTGAGTTTAATACTATACTCTCAGTACACCAACAACTACAACTACCAGCACTGTTGAGTTTAATATTGTACTCTCATTACACCAAAAACTACAACTATCAGCACTGTGGACTTTAATATTGTACTCTCACTACACCAACAACTACAACTACCAGCACTGTGGAGTTTAATATTGTACTCTCACTACACCAACA
>BRDA01004307.1:69171-84175 GCA_036984385.1 Crenuchus spilurus | reverse complement strand
TATACATACACACACACACACATATATTAAGTACTGAAAGGGGACTACACACCTAAGATTTTCATTCACCTTCACAAATGTGTAATGTCATGTGAAAATAAACATGATTTTATTATATATACAAATATAATATTACAGTATATGTGTAACAGTATATGTTACACATAATGTACTATTTCAGATCAACCCACTCTAAAAGGCTTTGTTTATATCTTAACTGAATTATGCCCAAACTTATGCCAAGAAATCAGCCTACACAGACACTACTACAAACGATGCTTCATACTTACTGCCTCCGACACTTCAGATATTACAAGTCTTGTACTTAATGCACTTCCTGTACACATACATATTCCTTTATATATGTTGCTGCTGAAATATATACTCGCCAACATGTTTCTAAAACATTTTTACTGGCTTCAAAAAGAAGCATGTGCACTTTGCCCTTAGCATTGACCTCCAAGTATGACCTCAGTAACGTACATTCAAAAGGAAAGACGTGTATACGGTCTTGCTTCATGCTCTTCTCTGAGAAAATGCTAGCCTTGGGACAGAGTGGTCTAATCAATGAAAAAAAGTTTTCCTTTCATCATTTCTCAGCATTTGAAAAGAGACAGAGTGCATCTTCCCAGGGACAATTCGAGGCAGAGAAGAACAACTTTTTCCTGAATGTGACCTTGCCTCAGACTGTCCATTTCCTCTGACTGTGATTAGAACTGTGCTGGGTTCGCCAGGTGGAATCTATCTGAAAGAGTTGATGGACTGGGAGGGTGATCCTGGGTTGAAGACTCTTTCTCTCTCTCTCTTTCCCTTTCTCACAAGTGGCATGGTAGTCATGTTTAGCTGCTTAATAATGGAGGGCGTTTTTGGAAAGCAGAGATGAAATTTTGATGAGGGAGGACAAGAAAGTGGAAGATCCGCTATGAAATCAACCTTGACGCACTTACTGACACCGGTAGAGCAGCAACACTCACCCCCTTCAGCTTCAATTATTCAGCAGCGCTGGGGAGTGAGAATAACTGTAAGACAAAGTCCAAGTGTGGGACAAGTCGGCTAACTTCAGAGCCAGCCTGCAGGGAGGGCAAGTACGGGGGTCAGTATGTATTTGGCAGCTAATGCTCGTGTGGGCGAATGAAAACCACTTTAAGCAGGCAAGGACAAGAGAAAAGCTACACAGCACAGCTACACATTTGTGCTGGGTTTGAGCCGAACAACAATACTGATGCCAACAGTTTTATTTTTAGTTTTAATCTCTTAAAAGTCTAGTGGGTCTAAATTTCCATGCCAAAGTCTTCATTTCTTAGTGGAACTATTTAAAAGAAATGCAAAATGTTGATTTTTTGTGAAAGAACCCTTCAAATGCGTAGAAATAGATCTATAATATAAAAACACATGCTTACAATTTACTGCTGAACAGTTTTTTTAAGGCTGCACAGCACTAAAGGCACTTTATGCAGGTTTAGGTTAAAACACAGATTTGTGTCACAAGAGGGCGCTCTTCAGCAGGACTCCTTGAGTTAAATAGGATTATTCGAGTGCTCAGTTCTATTTATATACACACACAGGGTATCCCACTTGTTTCTTTAGAGTAATCTGCTCACCTGACCTCCATGTTTTTGGACTGTGGGAGGAAACCCACAAAGACACGTTGAGAACATAGAAACCAATATGGGGACTTGAACCCAAGACCTCAGTGCTGAGAGGTAAACATGCTAAGCCACTGTGCTGCCCCTTAGAAGAGGTTCACTTTTTGGAACTTTGCTCTGCATGTGTATATGTCCAGCTGTGCATTGGTGCCCTGTCCTGGCAATGTGGTTAAAATAGGGTAATGCCCTGCCCAGCGCCTAATGAAGGGGTATGGGGGCTCACCATGACCCTGAATTGGATTAAGCGGTTAAAGAAGATGGATGGATGAATGATTTATGGTCTGTGTCAAGAACCCAGCCTGTTCTTCAGGAAGAGGAGACCAAGCAAAAGACCCACCAAGCCTTATTTTTTATTTCAGCACTCTTGGAAGGGTGATGGTCTTATTATGTTTTCATTTTTAAACTACACACTCATTATGACTCTCATAGCCAACTTATATAACATCTGTGTGTATCTGGCACAATCAGGAGTCCTGTAGATTGACAGACTTAACTCTGATCACTGGCTTATCTCATGGATCTTTTCTCTGTATGATCCCTGTGCCTCAGCTTAATCCTACTTCTCTAAATTTCATATCATAATCCCATGATGCCCGGAGGAGGATGGGTACTCCTTCAGAGTCTTGTTTTTCTCCGTATTTCCTCCTCATGCTCTTCAGGAGGCTTTCCTGCCATTGGCCCGCTCAGCTTGATAACGATAGGGGGTCTAGTGTGCAGCTAATGGGACACTAGGGGTCCTAGTGAAAAAACCACAAGACAGACCAGACTGAACTGACTTGAAAGGTCTGTCTGCCCCTTTTCCAGCACTTTCCTGATGTCTCCTGTCTGGCAGGAATCTATCATGATTTTTGACAGTTTTGCCTCACACACTGAAGGTCCTGCTGTTTCTGAGACACATTTGCAACCAGGGTGTTAATGATATTCACCCTCCTGCATCAATCAGATGGTACAAACTTCCACACCACCACCGTCTTTAAATGATTCCTCAGAGCATTAAAGACAAAAGAGTGAGTTGAGGTAAACAAGACACTTCAGCTTAGTACAGCATATGTTATTAAGATGTTACAGCATTTGAACTGAATATCAGTAAATGTTACTGCTTATCAGTAAATATATTACTGTGTAGTTAATATTACAGTATGCATACTGAATATTAATAAATGTTACATAGATGTTACATTATTGAAATGTTACAGCATTTTTACTTAAAATGAATATATGGTCTTAAGATGTTACAGGATGTACGATGAATATGCTACTTGGATGTTACAGGATGTATGGTGAATAGGATTAAATAGTACTTAGCCTACTTACACTAGGTGTGCTGAATGTGCATAAATTTGACTCAATGTTACTGTAGACTGACCCTGTATAAATGTTAGTTAGATGTTATGGTTGGTGTGCTGATTTTGACTAAACATTACTTAGATGTTAAGGGATGTGTACCGCATATGAATAGACTTTACTAAAATGTTACAGTATGTGTACCGAATATGAAGAAATGAGAAGGTATTGACAGTGATTTAAAATATTACCCATGTGTGGAATTGCATTAGCTTTAATAGCTATCAATATATTTTACATTTAAGAAGTGCTTTTAAGGAACTTCTTGAGATGATGAGACCATTCAACGCATTCAGATACAAGATGTAAGACTTGTTATGCCATATTATTTTATTCTACTGCTCATGGGAGTGTGGCATTATTATTCATGCATATTTTTTTAAATGACATGCTCATTATGCTCATATTGAATATATCAAACATCTGGCACAATTGGCAGTCTACTAGACTGACACACTTAACCATTTTTTCTCTGTAGGATCTGTAATAGATGAGAGGAAAAGAAAAAGCAGCTCTCAGAGGGGCAACATTTAATTCAGCACAGATATGCATCTAAATTAAACTACTACTGTTCATGTTGTAGGTGAACAGTTCTGATGGCCTAAGTGATGCCAAAATTGTCCCATTTTATCCTGTAATAAAGCCTAAATTTAACAGTATTGGAAGATACAATTGGACAAAAGTATTGAGAAACCTGCTCATTTGTTTCTTCTTCTGAAATCAACACTATTATCCTGCTTTTACTATTTATTTTTATTTATTTTTTGGATGATCCCCACCTCATCCGCATGGATGAGGCATCCTGGATGAAGCAGCATCATTCCAGAGAAAGTGTTTCCACAGCTCCACATGTTCATGTTTGTCTACTCCTGAGAGTCCTATTGGCAGTGCTACTCTACTGGGACTAGACAAGCTGTGTGTACATCTGTCAGCGTTGGGTCCAACTTAAAATAGAGGAATGTATCGATTAGAACTGGTGTCCACATACATTTGGCCAGATAGTGTAGGTCATACTGCTCCTTAACCAGACTGTGACTTGTCCAGTCATATCTCCACCCTGTGCTCCATCTGTGGGTCGTCGGATGGTTTAAGCATTTACAGATCAGTGTAGTCAGAGTCAGATCTTGGGTCACATCCAGGACTGAAGATTGTAATTGATGGAACGGTTTTGATTTACCGTTCCGTTCATATCCATCTGTGTCATGCTCGATATATCACAATTTCCTATGCAAATGCTTCCACTCTTCGATCACTGTGATTAATGACACACTGACAGTCGCATTATGGCCATTGTTACCCGCTGCTTCTTCCTATTGCTCTTTGTGCCAATGCGTCTTAAGTGCTAAGAGCTGCTCTGTCACCTGGTGGTAATAGAGGAGAAGTGCAGTCCTGTAGCTTTTCTTGAGCCATTACATCATCAGGCAGGACTGGAAGGTTGAATGCACTTCACAAAGCTGGTCAAGTTAGTCCAAATTAAAAGTTTTACACTAGGAGAACGGAACTACGGAACAGTTTCTGTTAGCTTTCTGAGTAAAGTCCTGCTTTATGGAATAACCCTGTTTGAATTTGGCTCTGTACGTTGACAAATTAGAAGGAATTTAAAAAATAATTTTGAAACAATTTTAGGTATGTCTATGGGCATGGAAATTTCAAATCACTTGTATGAAATTCTCAAGCCCTTGTATGATTTTTTAAAAGAATGATACAAGAATGATGAAATATGATGTATCCTACTGCCAAAATGTGTCTACATTCAGTGTGTGGAAAAACTAAAAATAAGCCCAGCAGCAGCTGACTTTTGTAGGAATGACAAAGCAAGTAAAAAATATAAAAATTAAAGAGAGAGACCATTGCATTTAACAAGAGTAAAGGGTATAATATTTTATGGTAAGGGTATTACAGTGTTCAATGCAAGATAATGCATCTAACATTGCCTTAGAACAGTGCATCTGATTTTTCAGTTCCATAATTTTCTGAGAGGAAAAAAATAAAAATAAAATAAAAATATTTGGCAGAGGACAGAACATTATATATATATATATATATATATATATATATATATATATATATATATATATATATATATATATATAAACGTAATAATAATAATAATAATTATAGCAAAACGTGCAATTCTAAACTAAAACATAAGGTACATAAAAATGGCAACAAAAATACTAACGAGAGAAATAGAGACAGTTCCCAGCTGCAGTCATACACTAAAAAATCTGATCTGTTACATCAAATACAAGCTTTGTAATTAAAGTCATGGATATTTTCATCCTTTCCACAAATATTACTTTGTTTTGGTGCAGTGTGCAAGACTCTTGTAGGAGCAAAATATAGGATGTTCCTACTGCAAATAATAAAATAAATCACTTAAAAACACACACACACACACACACACACACACACACACACACACACACACACAGACAGACAGACAGACACACACACACAATCACACACACACAAAAGCAGGCAGGAAGCCGTAGCCATTATTTGAAATAAAACAGTAATTCCAAAAAAAGATGATAAAAAATTAATAAATATCAAAGATACAAACTGATACTTTTTAAAGCTGGAAACACATCAGCAATTACAGCCTGAACTTGTGCGACATCAGAAGAAAGTAGAAACAAAAAACAGTTTAATCAAGTAAAAAAGGTTAAACTATTTAAGTGTAGTATCAGTGTGTTCATCACGCAAAAACAAAAATATTGAAACCATCAAAAGAAAGAAAAAAAAACAAAAACAAAAAAAAAAAACACCAGCCTCAAATCATTTGGTAATCCCACGATGTTTCATCACATTTAAAACATTTAGAATCAGAAGTTCAATGCAAAGCACATCCACCACACCCCCTCGAGAGTCATTAAAACTAGATTTGGAGTATATGACACCAACCACATGTACAGATGAACTCACTGTCGACTACCTTGGTCAGATTTCCTTTAGGGATGCACTGACGCGAGAATTCTGGGCCTGAGCCGATATGCTATATTTTTCATGTACATATGCACAAACAGTATTGGGACACACTTCTTAATGACTGAATCCAGGTGGCACAAAGTGGCAGACCATGTAAAGTAACACAGCTGGATCGCTGAGTGCTGTATACAAGTCGCCAATGCTCTGCTGACAGTAAATGCACAGTTCCAAACCTCCTCTGGCGCTCATATCAGCACAAAAACTGTGTGTCAGGAGCTTCATGACATGTGTTTACATGGCTGAGTAGCTGCATGCAAGCCTTACATCACCAAGCTTCGGATGGAGTGGTGAAAAGCACACCATCACTGGACTCTGGGACAGTGGAAACGTATTCGGTAGAGTGTCGAATCACGCTTCTCTGTCTGGCAGAGTTTGGAGAATGTCAGGAGAATACTTTGACAAACTAAAGTTTGATGGAGGAAGTATCGTTAACTAGTACAGTATGTATATTGTTTATAAATATAAGTACATTACTTGTACTTTTAGTATAATACTAGAGAGACATCAGCCCTTCTGCGTACCAATATACTTGGCCAATAAATCTGATTCTGATAATGATATGGGGTTGGTTTTCAGGGGCTGTCCTAGGTATCAGTCCCAGTGAAGGGAAATCTTAATGCTTAAAACATTTTGGATAATTGTACACTTACAACTATCTGGGAGCAGTTTGGAGCTCTTTTCCATTCCAGCATGACTGTGCTCAAAACAAGGTCCATACAGGCATGGTTGGGGGAATGGGAAGAACGTCATTGGCCTGAAGAGTTCTGACCTCAACCCCTTCAAACACCTTTGGGATGAACTACAACAGGGATTGCGAGCCAGGCCCTCTCGTCCAACATGTCTCACCTTCTGGGCAGATATGTGGTAGAAAGTCTTCCCAGAAGAGTGAAAGCTGTTATAGAACTGGATGTAATGTGTATGGGTTCCCAATACTTTTGTCCATACATTTTTGCCCATGCTGACACACATTTATAAAATGCAGGAAAATGTAGACTTCACCTGTATTAGCACTGTTGAGAAATGTAACATTCATATGTACAGGGTTAGGAGTAAAATAATACAATGGAGACGTTTAAGTCCAAACCTCCTGCTCTTCCAGAACACAGTAAATGCATCATCAAAGATCAAACTGAAATACTGAATCTAAATATCTATTTATTTATCAACTATGCAAAGACACAGTTATGATTTTGCCACTGCTGTGCATCCCTAATAACCAGCTGTCTCTCATTCACATTCATGGTGTGCAACACTAAGCCAAAATGAATAATGTGGCTGCCTTCTTTTGCCCAGCCATGACCTGCCAGCTCTTCATCTAGCTTGTCGCTCGCTTCAAAACCAAGTGCACTAGACAAAGCTACTACCACTTAAGATAATAACTTAAGTGTCTCTGCCAAAAGACCATTTTGGCATTAAAAGGAACAAAAAAAAGAGTGGTGTATCACAGCACAATGAGCTGTTTCATAGCACAACCGCTCTGCTCTTAAATTAGAGCATATCGTAGCTTTGTTACACAGTATGATCCTGCACAAGTCGAGGGATCAGGACACTCTTGTACGTTCCAGTCAAAAGAATCGTAGCAGAACTACAACAAATAAAATCTGCCCTCACATGCTTGCTGCTCCAAAGCCCAAAAGTAGGGAAGGGAAAATGGGTTAGTGAAATTCAGGCTCGGCTGTTTTCACATTTTTCCTCTCTCTTTCTTACCGTTTCTCACAGTGCTGGATCACACACACCTCAGGTTAGATGAGGAGTGCGAGTGTGCATGTGTGAGCATGTTGGAGCCCTTTGGAGATTCAAAGCACTGGTGCAGGTCTCAGAAACCTGGCTACTCCACCATACAGTACATCACCTTCCCCCCCCTGCCTCCAACAGCGGCTCCAGTGTTCGACCGCAGCCAGAACAGCCGCATCTTGGAAAGAGGAGGAGAGTTAAAAAGAGGGCAAATTTGTTCAAGTACAGAGTGTTAAAGGGCAGAAATCAAGCTTTCTTTCCTTTTTGGTGCTGAATGCAGCGCCAAGTTGCACCACATCAGCAGTTAGAGTTCGCATGCAAGTTCACAAAAAAGAACAGCTAAAACGAGAGGCCATAAAAGGTGCATGGAATTAATGTAGAAATCTTGATAAAACATCATCACAGACCACTGAACGTGCCACTAGAGCTCCTATGTCATCCCATGACGCAGCTCAAAAATTTCACCAAATGTGCTATGAACATGCACACATTACAAATGAATTTACTACACCAGCATAGAGAGACAGCTCAGGCACACAAAAGCTTGTAGGAGCAACAACATTACTCATATTCCGACCTAGTACACCATCAGTGGTGCAGACAAAGGCCGAAGACCTGGTACAGTAGCACCAATTAGGCATGATTCAGAACCAAACCATTGGCAAGTTTCGTTAGAGCATGTGATTCAGCCTTTAAAAAAATTCACAACAGCCTGTGAGTAATGTTCATATATCTGCATTCAACTTGTTTTGTTTTAATATCGATATTTTAAAATGGTTCCCTTCTATTTCATATGGCTTCTCTGTCGTGGTTTCCTCACCCCGTAAGTCCTTCCTTTCTTTCCCTTTTCCTATTAAAAACATATTAAAAAACCCAAAACACTTTAGTAGGCTATCTGTGCCATTTTGAGCCTTTTTAAATTGTGTACATTCATTCAAATCAGTTCAGGTTGTATCAAAATGCAGAATGAAATACTTTAAAGAGTGTACCCACACCCACATGCAAAGAAAGAGCAGGAGTCTGCTGAAGAATGTGGATCACTCCCCAGTTCTGGGAGAAAATAGAATGAATGGAAAGTGTCAGAGCAATGTAACCTTTACTTGGCTTCAATAATCCAAGAGTTGGTGCTCAATCTTGACACTGACGGTCTATCATCGCAAATAGATCCATAGATGATGAGTGTCCAAGCCCTCTTGTGTTCGGTCAATAGACTTTGTTCATTGATCAGTCTGCTTCTGCCATCTGGACATCAAATCCCTGCATGACTTAAAGCTTCACAGCAGTAACTACTGCATTTCTCAGTCTCATTTCAATAAAAATCTAATGCTTTTCTACACTGACCTCTCCTTTCAGATGCAAAGGTCAACGTAGCAATGGAGGCCACCCATAGAGGATAAAGCTGGTCACAGTTTTGGGTCGCTGTTAGTCTGGCGGAGCTGTGTCTTGGGGTGGGACGCCGAGGAGGAAGAGGATGAAGATGAGGATGAGGATGAAGAACTGCGCCGAGTCTCCACGCCAGTGCTGGTCATCTTCAGCTTGCGGCGTTTGGCCAGCGGCGCATTGTCCACGCTTTTCAGGAAAAAGCCCTCACGCTTGCCTCTGTTAAATGCCTATGTGCATGACACAGATGTGAGAAGGAAAATAAATAGAGCTGTTATGGCTGAAATGTGATGAATATCAGTATCTGCCTCCTCAGATAATGACTGCACCACACAGCGACAGGACAGGCCAGATACAAAGTGAAAGAGCACGAGGGAGGGCTAACGTCTCTGCCTTTGTCAACATAGTATGGTTGTTGCTTCCTGTAATCACCTCTGCTAAGAAGAACAGACAATAAATCAGGATTATCACACTAACACCCTGGAACACTGCGGCTTCTCAACGTAAACACCACCTAAGTTCTGTCTACAACTGCTTGTATTACATCAGTGTGTAGGATTAATCCATGTCTAGGAAAGCTACATTGCATGATGCTATGAACATGTATTGGTAATCTTATTTAGCTTTCTTTCCTCTCAGAACTATTCTGAAGAATACATAGCAGGTACTTCATGTTCAGCCTACAAAACAAAAACTCTAGATGACTTTGTAGCTATAGACTATCGGCGTGAGTGGCTGATGTCTGAACAAAAGTTCTTCAGCATAATACAGCAGTACTTTGTTTACCCACTTATGCTGTGGTCACATAAAAGCCATGTGAATTACATTACATTACATTACATTGCATTTAGCGGACGCTTTTATCCAAAGCGACTTACAATAGTATAAAAAGTACAAATGCAGAAAAATACTAAAGTTAAATAATTAACATTCCGATATAGAAGGTTGAATGCATATCAGTACTCATGGAGAATATTTGGGATCACTAGAGCAGGTGCTCTTTGAAGAGCTCGAATTTTAGGAGTTTCTTGAACCCAGTGAGGGACACCTCTGCTCTAGTGGCGGTAGGCAGCTTGTTCCACCATCTGGGAACTACCGAGAAGAACAGTCTGGATTGCTTTGTGTGAATGTTAGGCAAAGCAAGGCGACGTTCAGTGGAGGAGCGCAGCGACCGGGCCGGGACATAAGCTTTTAGGAGTGAGTGCAGATAAGAGGGAGCCTGCTCTGTCATCACCTTATAAGCGATCGTGCAGGCTTTGTGTTTGATCCGGGCAGCAATCGGAAGCCAATGTAGCTCAATGAGCAGTGGGGTGACATGTGCCTGTTTTGGATGGTTAAAAACCAGACGTGCTGCTGCATTCTGGACCATCTGTAGTGGTTTAATAGTGTAGGCTGGGAGGCCTATTAGCACAGCGTTGCAGTAATTGAGGCATGAGATAACCACAGCTTGTACCAAGAGCTGAGAGGCATGTTGCGTTAGGAACGGTCTGATTTGTCTGATATTATACAGCGCAAAGCGGCAGGACCATGCAACAGAGGCCACATGATGTGTGAATGAAAGCTGATCATCAAACATAACCCCGAGGTTCCTAACAACCTTTGATGGAGAGAGTGAGAGAGAGTCAATCATCAAGGTGAGGTTGTGTTGAACCGACTGTTTTGCGGGGAAGACCAGTAGTTCAGTCTTTGAGAGGTTAAGTTGTAGGTGGTGATCCTTCATCCATGAGGATATATCTGAGAGGCAGTGAGATATCCGCGCCGAGATGGAAGAGTCATCATCAGGCGGGAATGACAGATAGAGCTGAGTATCATCAGCAAAGCAATGGTAGGAAAAGCCATGCAAGCGAATAACTGGTCCCAGTGAGGTAGTGAAAATGGAAAAAAGAAGGGGTCCCAGTACCGAGCCTTGGGGCACTCCGGTGGACAGGGAGTGTGAAGAGGACAGCTGTCCTAGCCATGACATTTGAAATGACCGCTCAGCGAGGTAGGATCTGAACCATGATCGTGGTGTATCCGAGCTGTGTATTACTTAAATCATAGGACTGGTTTATAAAATCTAGTGTGAGAAATAAAAAGAGAAACTGAGAAATGCAGTCAAAAGGCCTTTGATACCAAGCATTTGACAGTAAAATTGCATTATTTTATTTGCAAACAGTATGAATTTATTTGTCCAATCCCTGCTATTTCTGTGGCAGAGCAACAACCAAGCTATGCAAGTTAGCTTTTTGAAAATAAAAATGTTTTCAATGTTTTTGAAATACAAATGTTATTAGCTTATTCTCTGCTTTATTATATACTGTATGTGGCTAGTGTCTCTAAAAGCAGTTTGAAGTGATGACAGACATGTGAGGTGTGTGAAAGTGTAAAAAAGGTGCGAAACACCTGAGATCATTCACCAATGAAAACATTTATGACATGAAGAGAAAGAGAAAATACTATACAGTACGAATGTGAATATTTAAATTTTCAAACATTTTTGTCACATTACAGATGTACAAGCCTTCAGGCTGGGATTAGGCTGTTGGCTTACCTTGTAGGTGGCATTTACGTAGGTGCGGACAGTGGGGCCGCTTGACTCCAGCACGTCGGGTGTGCAGAGAGGAGTGGAGGACACACCTCCACCCTGCAGCCATGCATTCTCTTTTAAAGCAGATAATTTCAGCCGCCGCTGTGGGTCAACCGTTAACAAACCTGAGAGAAAAGAACAGTGCGAGAGAGAGAGAGAAATCAAATAATGCAATTAAGAGATAGAGACAAGAGGTATATATTTGTAGTAGTATTAGTACTATTAGTAGTTGTTCTCTTGCTTCATCTGGGCAGCAACTCAAAAATTTAGGTATGCAAATGTGGTCAAGATGAACAAATCAAGTATTTGAACAAGGAAGCAGTTATTTAAGTAACTTTGAGCATGGTTGTTAGTATTAGGTAGGCTGATCTACTGTGCTTTTAAGGTTTACAGAGAATTTTCCAAAAAAAGAGAAAACATTCAATGAGCATCAGGTCTCTAGGGTAAATAAATGCGTTGTAGATGTCAGAGGTCAGAGAGGAATGGCCAGACTCACTTGAGCTGCAATAGTAACTCAGGCAACAAAGCTATGCAGAAGAGCATTTAAATGAGTACCGCTGCTGACCTTGTCCATCTCTTTATGACCACAGTGTACACATCTTCTGATGACTATTTCCAGCAGGATAATGTGCCATATCCCAAAGCTCAAATCATCTCAAACTGGTTTCTTGAACATGACAATGAGTTCACTGTACTCAACTGGCTAACAAATCTGCAGCAACTGTATGAGCTATCATGTAAATATGGACTAAATGTTTTGAGGAATGTTTCCACCAAGAAGAATGAAGGCAAAAGTGGTCCAAACAGGTACCAGCAAAGTGTACCTAATACAGTGGCCAATGAATGTATATGGTATGTGGAGATGACAAAAAGGACAATGAGTACACATGGTGGTACAGTTATGGCATTTCCACAGTGATGCTGAGATCAGGGAACCAAGTGCAAATTAATGACTATGATCATCTTAAAATACTTTTAAGAAAATAACATTTATTCATATTTTAAGACTCAGCAGTGAAAACAACCCACCCCTCACTAGGTCTTTGGCCTCCTCAGACACGCCTTTCCAAGCATCACCATCTAAAGAGAAATCTCCTTCCTTGATCTTGTGCATGATATCGGCGGCGTGGGTTGAGGTCATTCCTTTTTTCTCGCTCTGGAACGGGACTTGTCCAGAGAGTATGGTGTACTGATAGAAAATAATGAATCCTTAACATCACGCAAATTGTAATATGCAAATGTCACACATATGTAAAAATTAGTCAAATTCATTACAATCTGGAAAACTGTGAAATTCAGCAAATGCACCAATTCCTCATCTCTGTTTATCTTTAACGCACATGTACACCCACACACTCACCAGAATGACCCCCAGGCTCCAGAGGTCACAGGCCTGGTCGTATCCAGAACTGTGGAAGAGCTCAGGAGCAGCATACTGCAACGTGAAGCACGGGGTCTGCAGAGGAGCACTACCACTGCCCGCAGGAAACAAACGAGCAAAACCAAAATCAATCACCTTCAGTGCCGAGTCCTCTGCCTCATCTGCAAATAGCACATTCTAAGAGTAGAAAAGAGAAGATGGAGAGAGAGATAGAGAGATAAATCAGAGAAGCTATTATGTTAACAGACACTTGTTGTCTTGGTTGATCAGATGCTAGAGAGGGCTGATGAGGAAGTCCAGAATGAATGAGCTCGTATGGAGCTTTAGTGCAACAGTGTAATTTTTAGCCGTTTAGCTAATTCACTCAATTCAAACAAGCCTTTCTCACAGTGCCCTCTAGTATTCAGCTTCTTTTTTTTATATAATGTGTTAAACAGAAAGTGTACAGTATCCCACATTTATTATGGCTTTTAGTTCCTTTTTCCTCCTCATAATGTTCAAGCAGATTGCTCTTCAAAAGCTTTCACATGTTTAGGTTTGTGATTTGTGAAGGTTTAGCCATTAAAAGACTAGTAGCAGCAGTCAAAAATCTTTATTTTCAAACACGAGACAGTATCTGCATGGAAAATTACAGAGGTTCTTACGAACAAGACTAAAATTACCAGATGAGATTCGAGTTTGCCAAAAAAAAAAAAAAACACTAGGCAATTCAGTCTGTAATTTTCATACAGGACGAGGGGGAAAAAACAGAGATAAGGTGCATCCAGACAGGAATAAAATCACCAAGGACCTCCTGTAAAAACAGGACTCCACAGGACTCTATATAAATGTAGTCAAGTCCAAATAAGGCATTAATTTGCATTTCTTATGCTGAATATTTGTACGTGTCCTTAATATATGCAAAACCTTTGAACAGAAACCCAGCTTTTCCTTATTTTATGTTGTAGGGAGCACCCAAGAGTACTGTTGTGCGCACAATGAAAACAGAAGAAGCTGCAGGCTACAATCTACAGAGGAAGATAAATAGAGGTAGATCCTAATATCACAATGTGATATCTGGTAATTTTATGTCAAAGACCTGTTTTACTGACTTGAGACTTAAACAACACACATTAAATAATACAGATGCTCACACACAGTCATGAGAAAGAGCACTTGATTCAGTCCAACCATCAGATTGGGACTGTCCCAATTCCTACATAAATGCTTGTCTGCAATTATCTGAGGTGAGTGAAATTATTTTCCACAGTTGTTAGCTTTCACCATCATATGTTTACTCTGCAACAACCAGAACATGAATAAGATGTGTTCACTCAGTTGAAATGGGGCAACTATATAAAAGAAAGTAGTAAACGTACTTATTGAATAAGTGGGCTTAACATGTACAAACCGGATTCCAAAAAAGTTGGGACACTAAACAAATTGTGAATAAAAACTGAATGCAATGATGTGGAGATGGCACATATCAATATTTTATTCGTAATAGAACATAGATGACAGATCAAAAGTTTAATCTGAGTAAATGTAACATTTTAAAGGAGAAATATGTTGATTCAACATCTTTAAAACTTAGTTGTATAAAGAGGAAATTTTACAATGTAAATGAGTCTAATTTGAAAACTAGACAGTAGATACAAGATAATGCTTATTTTATAACTATACACGGTAGAGGTGTAGTAACGTAAGTCAAAAATAAGTGTTAAACAAATCACAGGGTTGAAAAAACCTTAGGCCAAACATGTACAATTCGGGTGAATAAGTTATTCATGCAAATGATGAAAGAAAATATATCAACGGGGTAAAGTTGACTCACTTGTGTAGAATAAGTACAAGACCAACAACGTCTCATTTGTATACTACCACTTTCGATTGTTGACACCTTTTATTAAAGTGAGTGGAGTCTATTAACGTCTGTTCGTAAATACATCCTTAACCCTGTCAGGGTTAGACTACCAACCTGAC
>BRDA01004307.1:47773-69161 GCA_036984385.1 Crenuchus spilurus | reverse complement strand
TGGCTACGTAAGAGAAGGATCCGGGTACTGAAATGGCCAGCCTGCAGTCCAGATCTTTCACCTATAGAGAACATTTGGTGCATCATAAAGAGGAAGGTGCGACAAAAAAGGCCCAAGACGATTGAACAGTTAGAGGCCTGTATTAGACATGAATGGGAGAGGATTCCTATTTCTAAACATGAGAAACTGATCTCCTCTGTCCCCAGACGTCTGTTGGGTGTTGTAAGAAGAAGGGGGGATGTCACACAGTGGTAAAAATGGCCTTGTCCCAACTATTTTGGGATTTGTTGACACCATGGAATTTTGAAACAACATTTTTCCCTTAAAATGATACATTCTCTCAGTTTAAACTTTTGATCTGTGATTTGTGTTCTATTCTGAATAAAATATTAGATGTTGGCATCTCCACATCATTGCATTCAGATTTTATTCACAGCTTGTTTAGTGTCCCAACTTTTTTGGAATCCGGTTTGTATAAAGAGCAGCTAGTGTTTGTTTAGTTGAGCTTGACCTGTGTCTCTTAACATGAAGAAAATTGTTATGCAGCCTGTACATTAACCCTCTGGAGTCCGAGGGAGTTTTCAGACACTCTGATGTAGTCTGACATAACCTAATTTTTTACAAATTAAACCAAATTATGCCAACTCCAGAGGGTTAATAGATTTGCACAATTATGTACACCAACCAGCTACTTCATTACAACCACTAATTGTGCATTTTATCAGCTCCACTGACTATAGGTGCACTTAACACTCTGGAGTCAGTGCTCCCACCAGTGGCATATTAACAAGATTATACAAAGAAACTTTTATATCCCTGCGAGACTCTATCCTAGAAACAAAACTAAACATACACTGGAAACCTGTGGCTTGAATCAAAATACATTTTTAGATATTTGTGAAAGGAGCTTAAATAAGACTTTTCAGAGTGAGTCAGACAGCTGCTCATTTTCTCCCACCAAATGACGCAATCCTACATTCATATGGTAATGATATTGTAATTCCAGGCATTCCATTTGTGGATTAACAGCTGTGGAATCTGTGGATGGTGAACATGAACAACAGATTTCTTCTCTGTATTTTCATACATATCTCATGAATACTCAATCTACGAACCACTGAATGAGTGAAACACGTCAACTCACATTTGTAAGCTTTAGAAATAAAACCCACATACAATTTTTAAACACTGTAATGATCAGTGTGTAGCCAACACCTCTGTTTATTCTGTTCTGAGCTCAAAAGTCTTGGCTAGAAATGTTTAGAGTGTTTTTTCACAATATATCAGCACATCTGAAAATAGGCTTTTGGAAAGTCTAAGTTTAGAGCAGATTTAATCAAAATATAGATTTATAACACTTTAAATGTTTTGACACTGTTGTTGCTGAGTTTGTGCTGAACAAAAGCCTGTGAAACACTTTAGAAAAATAATTTTAGATGGGTGTAATTTGTAAAAGTCAAGGCATGTCAGACTACATCAGTGTCTGAACAACCCTCAGACTCCAGGGGGTGCTAGCTCTACAACTACAGACTGTAGTCCTGTTCTTCAATGGCAGGCCCCCCACAGAGCAGCTATTATTTGGGAGGAGGATTACTCTTGACTGCTACAGTGACGCTGATGTCAAAGTGGCATGTGGGGATGTGTTGTACTCGTACATGTGGATTAGACACAGCAGAGTGCACCTATAACGTAAGTGGACCTGATAAAATTGATAGTAAGTATGGAAGATGGTTTAAATGAAGTGGCAATTAATTGTCAGCTATAAAATAATGACAGTGACAGATCTAAACTGAACTGTACTGAATCAGAAGTGGACTGAATTAGCCTGAAACTGAATTTGTCTAGAACCAAATTTGGTGAGTTGAAAGAGAAAGAGAGATCAAGCAAAACTGCAATAGACCAAATTAACAGAGTTACTTCTCTTAATGAGTTAACCAGAGACAAACTGAAGCTAAAGATGGCAATGCCAGACTACTCAGGAGAGGACCAGATGCGAGGCACAGTTCACAGTGCACAACAGCACCTTTTAACCCAGCCGAACCCAGTCTAAGCCAATTCTGAAGCTGTTGTTCATAAACTGAAAAATGCTACTCTGATCTTTGGCTCAACCTGAATGGCGCATGCAGCCTTCCTGCTTAGCCTACATTTAGATGCAAATCAGATGCAAATGCACTGTTCCTTCCTGCAAAGAAAACAATTAGAATCTTGTTTGTCATGTAAAATGGATGAGTTTATTACTGCTTCTGATTCATAATGATTCTCGTCTTTTACTTTTTTTTGGCATATAAGTGTGAATGGCTAATGAGGTTTGTCATTTTCCTCAATCCAGGTACTGATTTGTCCATCTCTGCAGTTCTGCAGCCATCTACATTCATTCATCTCCATCTCATCAATTTCTTTATACAGCATATGTATTAATCAATGCATCCATCTTCGTTTTACCACATCACTGTGTATTAGCTTTATCTCCATTTATTTACTGCTTTTTCACATGTATTAAACCTTTAAGGTTACTGCTGCCCTCACAACAATTCATCCATCTTTCATTCCTTCACCCATCCATCCACTTACCTCTGGTTTGAGGTCTCTGTGCACAACCCCAGCCTCATGCATGAAGCTAACAGCTGACACCAGGCTCTTCATCAGCTGACTGGCCTCCCCTTCAGCAAACAGCTTCCTCTTCTTTAGCCGCTCCAACAGTTCACCCCCACGTAAAAGCTCCAAAACTAGATATGTGTGATACTGAGACAGGGAGAGCCTGAATAAATAAATCCCAGACAAACCCATGACACCAAATTATTGTGTGTCACTTACCTGATCAGTGTAGACCTCATGGAGAGTAACGATGTTTGGATGAGATCCACATTGTCTGAGAGCTGCAATTTCTTTCTGAGTCATAGCTTCCATCCTACAGGAACACCAAACACAATTTATTTACATGTGGACAGGGCTTTTATTTTCAGCAACTCCATTTCTTCTTCCTGAATCTTCCTGCAAGCACATTCTGACTCAAAGAAAACTCAAACAAGCTACTGAAGATTGTCTGAGATCTAACTGCAGCTATGCAGTTTAATAGTGGAAGCTGAGGCCTGTCTGGTTTGCTGTGAGGTCAGGCAATGTTGCTATGCACACCTGCGGCTGATGATTTTAACAGCATACTCTTGGCCACTCTGCTTGTGCCGGCACTTCCTACAGATGGAAAAACTGCCTTCACCCAGTGGCCGCCCTTGCAGACACAGCTCATAATGCTGGAAGAACTGGGACTCCTAGGAGAGGTGAAATGCCAAAAAGATAGAACATTAATGCATATTTAAGCTAATAATGTAATGGTAGCTAAAAGTTACTTTACTTAAATATGTATGTATGTATTAATCGCTTAAATAGTCTGATCCCCACAGAGGATCCAGCATCTTCTCCTTATATACAGAGATTCATTACTTTACTGTTCTGAGATACAAACAAAAGTTTATGAAAGTCGAACCCTTGTGTTTGCACTCAAATAGTTCATTTTTGCTTCAAATAAACCAAGTCTACGTTCACATTACTGCCACACTGCTCAAATCTGAGTTTTCACTCAGATCAGATTTAACTATTTTGACAGTTCACATTTACAAATGTAAGGGAGCTGTATCTATCTGTAATGTGAACCAATCTGTTCCTGAAACAGCTCGAATGTGCACATTAATACGTGTATACGTATACGTACAGAGACTGATTTGAGTAAAACTGGTAAAACAGACGTGTTAGCAGCTGATGTGTGATGGGCTTTGGCTCAGGAGGACAGTAAACAGGTGGTGGACTGTACATGATCAGGTGAAGAAGGTGAATAAATGCCCGCTGGCTGCTTTTGCTGTTTTTACAGCTACGTGAGTAAAGAAGAGAAGCCTCACCCACTACTCGCATGTGTACAAGAAAAAAGAAAATTAGATTTGATCTGAACGTCACATTCAAGTCATATGTCCACAAATCTGATACATATCTGATACATAAGAAAGTCACTCAAATCTGATTTGAAAAGATGGGATTTGACACGTCCACACAGCCCTGAAAAGATCAAATCTGAGCCCCAATAAGGCAAAAAAATCAGATCAGAGTGCCTTCAGCCTGGTAATGTGAACGTAGCCTATGCATTTTGTCCATTTTTTTTAGATAAGTGTTAAAAAGATGTTGATAAAATGTTGAAAAAACATTGAAGCATTAATTTTTGGATGTAATACTTTACAAATATTTATATAAGTCCCCAAAAAACACAACTGAGCATGTAATTGTTTTGCTAATAAAGGTTGTAATTTTAGTTTTTTAACAAAAAAATATTTTTTTATTTATTTAATGTAGTTAATGTAAAATCCCTAAAATGTGGACATACAGATTCAGATGAAAATTATTTAAAATTAGCTTAATGTTTAGGAGGTTAATATTTTACTAATAGTAGCAAAAACACATTTCTTTACTTCAAATCTTCCACAGTTCCAGTATGAAGCTCATGTGCTTACATGGCACTACTTCACACAGCTGTACTAAAATGACTCAAAATAAAAGTACATCTATCATCAAGAGAAAGCATATTAATACAAGTAATTCAGGGAACATTAAGTTGAGCATATTAACAGTTCAAAGAAAAAATAAAAACTTTATACAAACGTCTAAATGTCCTGCAAAGTCAGTACTCTGTGGGGACTCCTTTACACTTTCCAATAGATATCTTCAATAAACATTTCCAGTAGCTTCTCATAGGTTTCAGACATCTCTCTACTAGAGTTTTTGCCCATTTTTCATGTGCAAAAGTTTCCAAGCTTGTTAATGCGCCTTGGATTCTGTGTAGCCTTAAAGTCACCACCAAATTATTTCAATAGGAATTAAATATGGAGACTTAATTGGCCACTCAAGAACATTTCCCTGAACCAAGCTTTGCTTAAATACATGTGTGAGATCACGGTCTTAGCCAATGATCAGCAAGCTTTAAATTATGCACTGAAGGGATCTCATTCTTCTCCAGAATGGGCTGGTATTTCAAATCAACTATGTCAGTCACGTGGTCAAGATGTCCAGTTCCTGCAGCAGCAAAAACAGCAAAACACTGCAGAACAGAACTGGCCCACTTCTGCATTTGACATGGTGTTTTTTCATGCATATCCATATCCATCCATGGGTCAAAAAACAGCTCCAGTTTAGTGTTACTGCTGTAAAAAACATCTCCCAGAATTCCCCTAGGCTAAGTAGACTCAAGTGTGGAAAAGTGTCCAGGCATGAGGCCCTTTTGTGTGTAGTATTCTTACATGTTCTTTTATTCCTAAATTCATTTGATTGTATTGTAAGTGTTCAGCAGGAAAATGTTAGTTTTCTCAGTAATTCTTGGTGAACTTTTGTTCTTCCACGTCCAGGTACAACTGCTGCAATACCACGACCTTTAAACTTATGTATGATGTTGCCAACTATGTCTCTTGGAACTGCAAGTTCTTGGGATATCTTCATGTATCCATTGTCTTTAATTGGTCACCTAGCTTACTTAAGAGCTCTGTTTTCTTTGCCACGTTTGCTGCTGAGTTTGATACAGGGATTTTTATGCATATCACTGCAAAAGTAAAATTCCCAATGACTGAATTGTTGTTTAGTACAATTGTGGCCTTGCAGACTAGCAGAGGAATAATGAACAATCTATTAAAAAGCCTGAAAACCCAAACAGAAAACAGGAAGTTCTGGAGAAACACTGTACATGGTCGAAAGGAGTTGGGAATTGATATGATGGCACTTAATAATAATAATAATAATAATAATAATAATAATAATAATAGGTGCATTAATTATGATTGTATTGCAAAATATAATTTTACTCAGAAGAATGACATAAGATCTGTCTAAATAACAAGTGAGCTGACAGAATTCTAACTACCATCTACTACAGGACAGATAAATGAGACCCTCTAGTTAAGGCCAATTTATACTTCTGCGTCAAACCTACGCTATAGACTACACGTACCCTATACCAGTTTCACCAGTCAATTCAGTCCACTTCTGATTGAGTACAGTTCAGTTTAGATCTGTCACTGTCATGAAATAAGGTCTCTCATTAGGCAGCATTTTGAGGTTTCTAAAAACTGAGACAGTCATTTTCTCAGGGGAGCATATTGTGATGGAATGCTGTCTATGCAGAGCTCACTAGGTATTGAGACAGTCCCCTTATGAATCTGACAATATAGTCATAGCTGGTAATTTTAAAATATTCTAGGTCTTCAGAAAAGGTGTCAAATAATTATAATCAACAGCTGCTTTTCTGTTTTTCATTATATATCACACCAACACAGATGCCATTTAGTTACTATTCCAAAGAAAAACTAATCTTACCCCTGTAGTCTGTTAATTTGCTTAACTGCATCATGTTGTACACTGACTAATGATGGGCATTCTTTAAAAAAGTCCTTGTATTTTGTCTGCATTACAAAATGACATTTCTGCTCAGTTATCTGCATTTATCTTTGTGTGTTCAACTACATTTGAGATCAGGTGCTATGTGACAGTAGTGATGTCTGGTACCTTTAACATGGCGCTTCGGTGAACAGTAGCTGAGCCAGGGCGTTCAATATTTACTGGTGCATCCAAGACATCTCCCATCACTGCATTCTTATTAAACAAGATGGAGGGAGCCACAAATGAGTAACCCTGTGTGCAGGAGAAAGGAGAGAGTCAGTAAAGGGGTTTTGTTTGTGTATGAAAACATGTGCAGCATGTCTAAAACTAGCATCACACATTAGTGTTAATGAAGGTGATGAAACAATGTAGCATTCTGCTACTCTATGCTGCAAAAATGTTTTATAAACCCAAACTAGCTGACTGGACTGTTTTGTTCTATTTTTTACTCTTCAAATTGCACTAAAGGGAATCTTAAACATTGTAGAAAATGTCAAACCTGACAGACCACATGCCATCAGGACAGAAAATATGAAATATTTAGACTCTGGGGGGAAAAAACAGTTTCCTCATGAAATAAAACATGATTTATAACATATCTTCTGGTTTCCAAAGGCTAAGGTTAAAATAGAGGAGATAATTGTAGAATATTTTAGCCATAGTATCACAAAATAGATGGAAGCCTCATGAAGATGGTAGTGTTTGTGTGTGTGTGTGTACCTGAAAGAGACGATCTGTGCTGGGAGGTGTGCTGGCGGGAGAGTAAACCGGCGCCATGCCCGTGAACTCCTCAGCAAAGTTCCCCACATCCAGCTCATTACGGAGTTCTGGCTTGAACGGACTCGCCACCTTTTTTTCCGCCAGATCAGCCCAATTTAAACCCTTCAGCAAAACAGAAATACATGAGTGTGTAAAGGGTTTCTGTGTATGTGAGCGCATTTATGATCAGGATTTCTGCAAGTTAAATGTAAGACATTTTAAGACCATTATGAATGCCATTTAAGAACTATTTCACAAGTCCCAGAATTACTTGCAAATTACATGAATTTATGCAGCAGGTAATGCTCCTGATGTGAATATGGAACTATTTTGCGTGATGGAAGGCATTTGTTGGGGGTTTTATGTATTTTTCTTCCCAGGCAACACCTATATGCACTTTTACACCTAAACTCTCATGAGCATGCAGCAGGCTTCAAATTAATTGTCTTCAACAGGTTTCAACCAAGCACTGAATGTGCTGTTCTCAAGTCAGGTCTGCTTAAACCTGCACTTCCCCATATTAGATGGAAAATGTTTACTTAATACTTCTAGGAGTAGCTATTTTGTTGATGAGAGGTGATGCCATGTTAGCCCACATACCACACTTTAACCATCTAGGTTGGTGTGCTCCTTTAAATTCTGACTGGCTGTACAGTTTACATTAGTGTTTATTAGTTACATGTTGGTTGCGCTTTGTTTGTTTGTCAACATGATCAATACACATTTTGCCCACAAAATCTAAAAAAATTGAGACATTAGGTTAATGCAACTTAATACAATGTGATGTAATGTTATCTACATAATCCTCAGTTATTAAGACCTGATAATGTTGCATATGAGACATTTTCAATTACATTTCAGATTACTGGATTTTAGTTCTCAGACTTTAAAAGAACCTACAGCAATCCTGGCAACAACGAGATCAAGCTGAATTCAAAATTTCACATTCTGTTTACATGCTGAGCCAGTCACACTAGCACAAACTAACCATGCTTTCATCCAACAGTTCTTCTGACATACAGGAAGGACACTGTTGGTGAGGGACCTTCATATGGAAGAGATGAGATAAAATGATCGAGTGAGAAATATACCTTGAAGAAAGGGTGAATCTTAATGTCCTCTGCCCCCCTGGGTCCTGAACCCAGCCTCTTGTGAGGGTCTTTCACCAGGAGCTTCCTGATAAGGTCCTGAGCCACTGGCCCTATTAGAGAGGGGAATGGAGGCTCACAGCGCAGGATACGTCTGCGAGACAGAGAGAGAGAAATAACAGGCAGAAAAACAGAGAGAAAGAAGGTACTGACAAAGAGAAGGACTTGAATCACTAAATGAATCAACCCCTGTAAAGCTAATTCAAGTGCTTCCTAAACTAATTCATTAGAGGCATTACAGCATTACAGAGGGGAGTTCATACAGAGCATGAGGGAGAATATGATAAGTGATCAGAGAAAACAAGGCAGTATGAATGAACGTGTGTGTGTGTGTGTGTGTTTGTTAAAGAGGGAAAGAGAAACATATTGTGTAAACATTGTGTGAGCTTGTAATAGCAGTGGGATGTGTGGGGAACTGTGGAGAGGAGAAAGTGGGAATGTAGAAGTGAGAGAAGTGTGTGTGTGTGTGTGTGTGTGTGTGTGTGTGGAGAAAGAGTGAGAGGAACTCACTTCGACACCTCACTCTGGGAGTTCCTCTCGCCCTCCAAAGTGAAAGGAGACGCTCCTGTCAACAGCTCAAACATCAGAATCCCCAAACTCCACCAGTCGACCGACTGTAGTGTGAGAGAGAGATATAAATACAGATAGACAAACTGAGAAATGGGTTTTTGACATTTTTGAAAATGCACAAAAATAACCTAAATGTAAAAAGCAAAAAAAATCTGAAAAAATACAATAATATTGCAAAAGGAGCTGTACACTAGGACAAGGTGTAAATTGAGGTGAAGGAAAAACGTTTTTTTTTTTTACTCAATATATTGTTTCATGAATAGTGTAATGCCCTGTCCTGCGCCCAGTGAGGGGGTAGGGGACTAACCACGACCCTGATAAGGATTAAGCGGGTGTGATAATGGATGGATGGATATTGTTTCATTACTTTCATTCTTGACATACAGTGTATACACAGCGGAGAACTATGTACTGTAACATGGTGGTGTGCACATCAAACTCCAGTGGGTCGTGGAGGCCGGATTCCTGCACAGTTTGGTGATCTTCCTGATCAATTACACCTGATTCAACTCAGCAGGTTTAACTGTAGTGTCAGAGCAGAGAAATCACCAAACTGTGCTAGCCTTCCAGGACTGGAGTTTGACACCCCTGCTCTAAATCATGTACTGCAGTAGCCCATTTGATAAACAACATAAGGGATCAGCTGCTTATGTTTTAGTGCAGAGATGAACAAACTAAAAGAAAAGAGTTTACAGCTTGCCTGGAGTCTGTGACCTGCTTAAAACACAGCCATTGCAAAAGGAACTTAAATCAAAGAGACAAAACTCTACATTTCACATGTTTTCATCTGAAGTTTCTTCATGTGACTGTGGTGGACAGAAAAACAATTCGTATTTTTTCTGCCTAAACTTCGGAAATGCGCATAACATTTGCCAAACGTTTGTATTAAAACCCGACTACAGACTAAGTCAGAGGTAAAGAATGTGAAGCCCTTCAGCAAGCAGAAAATAAGCCACTATACAATGCATCCATCCATCCATCCATCCATTATCAACCGCTTTATCCAGGGCCGGGTTGCGGAGGTAGCAGTCTGAGCAGGGAAACCCAAACCTCCCTCTCCCCAGACACCTCAGCCAGCTCCTCGGGTGGAACACAGAGACGTTCCCAGGCCAGTCGAGAGACATAGTCTCTCCAACGTGTCCTGGGTCTTCCCCGGGGCCTCCTCCCAGGGGGACATGCCTGGAACACCTCCCTAGGGAGGCGTACAGGGGGCATCCGAAACAGATGCCCAAGCGACCTCAGCTGGCTCCTCTCTATGTGGAGGAGCAGTGGTTCTACTCCGAACTCCTCCCGAGTGACCGAGCTTCTCACCCTATCTCTAAGGGAGCGCCCAGCCACTCTGCGGAGGAAACTCATTTCAGCCGCTTGTATCCGCGATCTTGTTCTTTCGGTCATTACCCAAAGCTCATGACCATAGGTGAGGGTAGGAACGTAGATTGACCGGTAAATCGAGAGCTTTGCCTTTTGGCTCAGCTCCTTCTTCAGCACAACGGACCGCTGCAGCGACCGCATTATTGCGGAGGCTGCACCAATCCGTCTGTCAACCTCCCGCTCCATTCTTCCCTCACTCGTGAACAAGATCCCGAGATACTTACTCCTCCACTTGAGGCAAGACTTCTCCACCCACCTGGAGAGGGCAAGCTACCCTTTTCCGGTCGAGAACCATGGCCTCGGACTTAGAGGTGCTGTTTCTCATCCCAGCTGCTTCACACTCAGCTGCAACCCCTCCTTGAACTGCCACCTTATAGAGGTGGAGGGGTTTGCGTGCTTGAATGATCCTAGGGGCCATGTTGTCTGGGGCATTATGCCCCTGGTAGGGTCTCCCATGGCAAACAGGTCCTAGGTGACAGGCCAGACAAAGAGCAGTTCACAAACCCCTTATGAAAAGAACAACAACAAAATCAGTGACGTCGCCCGGTACGGCGCAGCCGGGGCCCCACCCTGGAACCAGGCCCGGGGTTGGGGCTCGTATGCGAGCGCCTGGTGGCCGGGCCTTTGCCCACGGGGCCCGGCCGGGCCCAGCCCGAACTGGCGACGTGGGCCCGACCTCCTGTGGGTCCACTACCCACAGAGGCAAGCGTAAGGGGCTGGTGCAGTGTGGATTAGGTGGCAGTCGAAGGCGGGGTCCTTGGCGGCCTGATCCTCGGACAGGGCAGCTATACAATGCATATTGAAATTAATTATGTAAAATGCCTAGAGGAATTGTCAAATACTTCTTAACCTATTTTCTGACTTACAACTAGGAGTGCACAATATTTCAGAGGTTGATACATTATTTTATGATTAAATGTTGTTATCGACCCCCACACAAATTATCGCTGATAATTCAAACCAAGAATTTTGTGTCCTGCTGTGTCTCTTCTAGACTCCACCGCACCCTCTAATGGGCACTCTGTGACTTCCTGTGATGGATGCTGATGGCTACAATGTAAATTTCACATCACATTAGTTACATTTAAATAGTTTCTTGAAATTTTCAGTTGCAACTGAATTCCGCATCTGTACTCATTTCGCATCTGTACTTTCCCACTATTGTAAGTCGCTTTGGATAAAAGCGTCCGCTAAATGCAATGTAATGTAATGTAATGCAACGGTATCATATCATACTCGAAAATTCCAGATTAGAGCATCTTTACTTAAAACATTTTACTTACACTAGAAAGCAGTGGGAATTTGTTTTATTTAATGCAACTCACAGTTGAGGAAAAAGTTTTAGAACTTTTAACCTTTTGGATTTCTATACAAATGCAATCAGTTATAACAAAGGCAAGAAATGAAAAACAAATGAACAAACAAATCAAGCCTCACACTCTCCATCAATACCCCTGCATTACAGCTCCAGTAAGGACACTCATGCCTGGAAGGCCAAAATTCTGCTTCCTAACCCCTGCTGTGTGTGCTGCAGCGGAACAGCACAGGAGCAGCACCACATTCTGGCAGGCCATTCTGCTTAAAGACTCAGATGCTTCAGGCCACGTAGCACGTGCTTTAACGCATAGGCTCACCTGAACATTAGCTCAGAGGCTCTGAATAACTGCATGTTTCTGAGTCTGTTGTTTGGCCAAAGTTATTTTAAAGATCTCCCCAGATATTGGTGGTTCAGGTCTATTTGCCTTGGAAAATAAAGCTTGCTAAAACTAGAGTTTGGGAAGTATGCAGAACAAAATGCACAAAAAGATGCACACTAATGAAAAAATTCATAATGTAACAGATTTAGATGGACCACTGTTCTCCTTGTTGTCTTGCTACTACAATTCAGTAGCATTCATTTGAATGCATTATAGTCATTTTATGTTAATAAGACCAATCACCCTCTACTGGCTAGCAGTGGTATAACTTTAAACCTTTCCCATTATAGAAGTCCACTAATAAATCCACTAGTCAGCACCACAGGTAGCGGTTAATTGGTCAAAGGCAGTGCCTGAAATACAAAAATAATAGACAGAGGGAGTTTTTCTAATAAATGCAGGATCTGTGGAAATGCTACATACGTTAAAATAGCTCTACTGCACACACAGCTGTGTAAAAACATGCTGAAATAGTTTCATAATCCAGACTGCGCAAGTTTTGAGAACCTCAAATTAGATAGTATGAACGCAGAAATTACTAATAACAGACCAAGACGGATGCACAGCACTCAGCAAAGGCAAGTTGTTACATAGCAGTCAGAAAAGGCAAGTACGCTCCACTTATTTTCCTCAATCCAGTCACCACATCTTGCTCTGTAAGCCTCACTGCTCTCAGTTGCCTAATATTAACTCTCTGGAGTCTGAAGGTTTTTTAGACACTCTAATGTAGTCTCACAAGCCTTGACATTTTTTTTTTTTTTTTTTTTTTTTTTTACAAATTACATTACTTTTGAGCTCTGAACTGAATAAACAGAAGTGTTGGATACACACTGGTCATTAGAGTTTTAATAAATTGTATGTGGTTTTATTTCTAAAGCTTAACAAATGTGAGGTGACACTATCATATGTCATTATCATATGAATAACAGTGTGCATCTTTTGGTGGGAAAATATGCCAAGCTTGTCTAACATGCTCTCACAGCGGTCAGGAGAAAGGTACAAAACATTTTCCAAGGCACTAGATATGCCATGGAACACAGTGAAGACAGCCATCATGAAGTGGATAAAGTACAGCACAACAATGACATTACCAAGAATTGGAGTCCCTCCAAAACTGATGAAAAGACCAAAAAAACTGGTCTGCGAAGACCTTGTGCAACAGAAATCTTTGGCATGTACTACTTGCATACTACATCAATCTAAGGTATTCTTCATGTGTCTGGGGTGTGGTGTAGGGTGGTAAGTTGGAAGACCTTTCTTACAAAGAAAAACATTGCGGTCTGGCTACATTAAAAAAAATACTTCTACCAAAAGCATTTTGTCCATTAATTCCAAAAGGTATGCTTGGCACAAAAACAACACTGTCCATCACCAAAAGACCACCATACCTACAGTGAAGCATGGTGGTGGCAGCATTAAGCCTTTGGGCTGTTTTTATTTGGGGCTTTAGTCAACGTGGAGGGAATTATGATCATTTCCAATTATCAGTCCATTTTTGCATTAAACCTTCAGGCAATTTAAAAGTGCCATTGTCAGTAATGTCAAGCCATGTCTTCACTAGTAAAAAAACTCTTTTAACAGATCCATTATGGGAATTTTGTTGTAATGTTAAGTGACTCATGTGGATACCTCACTGTTAACATTAGGAAATGGTTTGCTCAATCATTAGTGATTTGCATATACCAGAGATGTTGACACATCTTGATACTGCTTTGTGGTGTTAGCAGTACATTTATAAGAATTATTTCCATAATATAATGTTCCAGTTGTTAAGTGATTTTTTAATCTTATTTGGCTGAATTATTTCTGTTACTGAATATTCTGTGCATTCCTAATGGTACATCGTAGTATAGTATGTATATCATTATCATTAAAAAAATCCATAAAAATCATGACTGGGTACTCAGGAAGCTTGAGATCATTAACTTTATTAACTTAAATATCACCTGATAATGTGATACCATGATATAATCAACAAATACTAAGATGCTGAAGTTTATCAATATCATCCAGTATAAAGAATCATTACAGCCTTAGGGTCCAGGACCAGGTTAAATACCCATTGACTGTTAGAGTGACTCTTACCTTGCCATGTCCAGCTTTCCCTCTAATGATCTCTGGAGCCATATACTCTATAGTGCCACAGAATGAGTAGGTCCTCTCCTTCTGTTGACACAGGAGCAGATGTGTAAGCATATCATGCAGCTATGTACAGTGCCCATCAAATGTTTTTCAGAATGCTTTAATGTGTTCAAACAATCTTTGCACCAACAGGTTTTCGGCAAGTGCATTTAACAGCAGCTTGCAAAGTGAAAGTATAAAACTTTAGATAACATCTAATCTTCATATCAAGGAAGGCACTATAATGAATATGAATCTGAGTATTACAAAATACCCAACTACTCAAGCTAAGTTCTCCTTTTGTTTTGTTTTCTGTTTTCATCAAAAAATGTCTGCGTAATTAAATCATTAAGACGTTACTGCAGTAATTCAGAGAGATGTATAACCAGATGCACCATTTTAGAAAAAGAGAGACTTGTTCACAGAGGAATGAGACATTTGAAGCTTATAATATTTAAAAACCAACTCACAGAAATTGTATACATTATACAAATCAGTAGAATTCCCCTTTAAGTTTGCTGGGGTATGGCTGCAAATGCACATACCCTCCTGCCCAGAAGATTTGGGTCACTCTTTATTTTTAACATTTTCCATCATAACACTTTTATTTGAGCAGGTTTTTTTCTAGCAGGTTCAAGACTGTAATAAAATCCTCAAAATGCTGCTGCTCCATTTAATCTTCTGTTGTAGGACAACATCACCACTTTTAAGTCCAGTTTAGTGTCTCCTAGTTGCTGAAAGTGAATTTATAGGCTCAGCTGTCTTACTAAAAAAAAGTTTCAAAGACAGATTCCAGTTAGAAAAATATAATTGGAATATATAACTTGCAAATATAAACTGTAGTCTGTAATGGTGCTTAATGAGGTTATGGACAAACATATTGTATTATAGTCTATTGCGTGCTTATTGTTTATTTAATAACAACTTATGGGAGACACCCTTTCATCATGGAGGACTGATTATAAGGAGCAGTATCATTTGTGGATTTTATCATGGCCAGATCAAAATTCTGGGTTATCTCAAACTTTTGAGGAAGAGTATACACACACATACTCGGTATAACAAGCAAATGACCCACAAAGGTCTACATCTAGGTATATGAAAAGAAAGCATGCATAAACACACTATTAAAACTATTTTGAACTTCTGGCAACTGAATAACTAACAATCACACACACACACACACACAGTTTAAGCTGACACTCCTCACTTAACCCCAGCGCTGCACATTAGCAGCTGGTACCGATGCTGGGTCACTCACCTCTTCCTCCAGAAACTCCTTACTCAGCCCGAAGTCGGTGAGAACCACATGGCCCTCGCTGTCCAGGAGGATGTTTTCTAGTTTAATGTCCCGGTACACGATGCCAAGCTGAACACATCAGGCCAAAACAGTGACTTGTCAACTTGACATCTGCACTCTCACAGCTCAGAGGCACATATCAACACTAACACACTTACAGCTCTCATCAAGGCAGGGACACATCAACCTGCTCTAAATTAATATTCAGTGCCTTTAATTAACATCCTCAAAATACAATACTAATTTACTGAATTCTCACACTTTATTGTTAAATAAACTATATCTATGATAACAGAAGTGAAAATGATGAATTTAAAGATTTATAATTAAATATTTGTTATGGCAGCAGTTCCCAGCACTGGTCCTTGAGGCACATTGCTATGCACATTTGAGTGTTTTATCTACTTCATACACATCTAATTGTCTCAATAACTAGCAGTTCGACACAAGATCAATGTAATAAAGCATGAAAAATATAGGACCAGGACTGGGTGTGTTATGGACTCTAGATGTTCAATATGTTACTGTTAATGGCTCAAGCCTCCTAATAATTTTAGCTTCTTCTACTAAAAATGCTATCGTAATTATAAAAGTGACCACAAGTGTGAGAAGGGTATTATAAGTGCATTTTTAATTTAAAATATAAAATGGTCATATTTCATATTCATTACACATAACATGACATTTTTGTTTAAATGTTGATACAGCCTGAGTGGAAATTTACAACTGAACTGAATAAACAGAGGTGTTGGCTACACACCAGTCATTACAGTGTTTAGAAATTGTATGTGGTTTCATTTCTAACGCTTAAAAAAATGTGAGGTAACACTCTTTTCCTCAGCCACTATCCCTACACTGAATATTTATGAGATAGATGTGAAACACTCAGGGAGATGTCTATTGTTTAGCTTCACCTCAGGTGAAAAGTCTTTGTTTGGTAAAAATTCCACACATTCCACAGCCAATGGAATGTCTGGAATTACCATGTCATTATCATATGAATGACAGATTGCGCCTTTTGGTGGGAAAACATACGGAGCTTCTCTGACTTGCTCTCACAGATGTGTCTCTGCCTATTTAAGCTCCTCTCACAAGAATCTAAAAACATATTTTGATTCAAGCTATATATAATTGACAAGTAGACCATTTAAGGTTTCCAGGGTGTTTCATTTTGTTTTTAGGATAAAATCTCTAGGATAGTTTTTATGCTAATATATAAGTCAAATAAGTTTTACTTCGGTTTTGTTCCTATAGGCCGGTCCACTGACTTCAAAGGGTTAAACAAGGAAATGATACTGGCCTTCTAGGACTAAAGTTCGTAAACCCTGCCTTAGAATTTAAGGAGTTATGTTCAACTATGTTATATGTACTAGACCTGTCTAATTACTAAGGGAACTGAGGAGATCTGGCTGAACAACTACTGGTCACTGGAGCAGGTCTGCTTCTCCTCACTCTTGTAGGAATTTCCTTCAGAAAGCAGCTATTGTATACTGGGGCAGGCACTTTCCCCCTTACTGGTTCTTCTAATGGACCAGCTGAGATGCTATTGGTCAGTGGGGTGGGCTCCCTTCTCCTTATTGGTTTATTCCAGTCTCAGGTGCTAATGAGTCACAGCTGAGAATGATCCAGTAGTTGAGGGGACAATCGCTCATAATTGGCTGTTTGGACTGTTTGACATTTTCTAGCACCAGTCATCAGCTTATTACGTCCAGCTGGTGCCAGGCTTTCTGAAGGGCTCTAGCATTGTGTTGTAAGTCTCCGCCCATAACAACCAGTGTAGAGCTACCCTGCCCTATCTTTCTGTCCCTACCTTTGCCATCTCTGGTATCCGCTCATTTGTGGATGCCAGGGATATTCTCTCTTTATTTCATGGTGGATTTGGGGGTGTGGGGGTGTATTTAGTGAGTTTAGTAAAGGCAAAACTCCTGTCAAGCTGCAGTAGTAATTCTAGGTGTGGCATGGTTTGGCAGTAGCCTCGCACTAAGGGCCCTTTTGAGTGCTGCGAGCATCTCACCCTGGGTGGCACTGCACCTGCTGAGCACAAGAAATTGTTCAGACCCACCCTAGGGTGCTGCACTCCATTAAGGGATGGAGTCTCAATCTCCCTGGCATATGAGATATATGTTTGTTGCATTTCTGCATTTACAGCAGGCGTCAGTGTTACAGCCCTCACCTTATGTAGATGCTCCAGGGCCAGGACGATTTCACCCACGTAGATTCTCACCTCATCTTCAGAGAAATGATCTCGCTGATACAGGTGAGTGAACATCTCCCCTCCACTCACATAGTCTATACATGCACAAAAGAATAGTTTCAGAATGCTTATGAAAGCAAATTCATCAGATATTAATGACAGCATGAAAACAGGCAGAACACTCACTGCCTAATCTTTCAAACAGGGATGTCCTCCAAATGTATTTCAACACATGCTCACAATACATAGTTTGGCTTACATACAAAATGTCTTATCTCTGGCTTAAAATATATTCAGAGTGTCCAACAGTAACTAAGCAATAAAAAAAGATAAAAACTACAAATAATAATAATAATAATAATAATAATAATAATAATAATAATAATAGTGTGTGATCAACAAAGTATTAACTGAACAGTTTGTGATTAATCAAATTCACAACATTTCCCCTCTGCCTCTGAGACTGTATTAAATCAAACAGATTAAAAACAGATTGCATCTCCAGGCTCAATTATCTTTAGTATTACAAATAACATCATATCATACATTGTCAGATATCATATATGCAGGCCTATTTAAAATTACTTAACAACTTAGCATAGATTAAAAGTGAGAGGATGTGATTCTTAACAAATGCTAACTAGTAGGGTGTTAGTTCCCATTCACTTCTTAGTGACTTTAGCTCCAATGCAAAACTATTATAAAATTTTGTTATTTATTTAAGGATACTTTTACATAACACACCTTACTGCTCAATTCTCATATTGCTCAAATCTTTCAACCTCACTGTTCTCACAGCTGAAAATGATCCATATTTGTAACTGAACACAATTGTAATGCTTAAGATGCTGCTACATTCGCCTCTCAGCACTGAGGTTTTGGGTTCAAGCCCCATCTGTGTGGACTTTCCATGTTCTCACTGTGTCTGCATGAGTTTCCTCCCACAGTCCAAAAAATGGAGATCAGGTGAATTGGGTACTCTAAATTGAACTTGTGCATGTCCAGCAATGAATTGGCACACTGTCCTGGATAACATAGGGTAATGCCCTTCCCTGTGCCCGAGGAGGGGGCAGAGAACCTGATCAGGATTACGTGTAAGATAATGGATGGATGGTAGATGATATTGTTTTTAGCTGCATGATGCACACTGTGTTATTACATTGTACTATTCTTGTCTGAGTGGCAGATCTGAATTGGTGCTTACCCAGTATGAGATGGAGTTTTGTCTGGGTCTGAAAGGCATAGTGCAGAGTGACCAGGAAAGGAGACTGACGGATGTGTTCTAGGACCTGCCTCTCTGTACGAGTGTGTTCGGCTGTCTTCGCCTTCTGAACAATGGCTGCTTTCTTTAGAACCTGTGAGTAAAGGGGTACCACAAGTCTTCACTGAATGCACTGGTTCTATTATTGCATAATCTTAGTTAAGTGTTTTGTCATCCTTCCGTACAAGATGGCTTAACACGGACATGGTATTTCACAAAGTGAAGAAAGTAACTTCATATACTATCTGAGAATCAAAAGGACTGTTACATTCACCCCTTATCAAATTCAGCATGTGATAAAATGGTAGAACCATCAACAGACCTTCATGGCATAAAGTTTCCCTTCATCATGGCCGCTGATCTTTCTGACCAGGAACACTTTTCCATATGCTGGAAAATAGAAGTAAAAAAATAGGGCTCATTTACTTCAATTACTTTTCCACAGTGTAAACTGTCAACATAGCTGTTTAGAGAGAGAGAGAGAGAGCAAACACGTCCTCTTCACTAAGCAAGATTTACAATTAGTGTAAGTAGTAATGCTAATGACTGTGTTTGTGCTAAGTGTCAGATAGTTAGCTTTCTGGTGGAACAGGTGGATTAGTTGGAGGCGCGCATCCGGGGTTTATTAAGGGATAGAGAGCAAGGATTAGTACCCCCGGCTGCCTTAAGGAGAGTTAGCACCCCCTCAACTCCGGCATTAGAGCCCTCACAGAGGGGCGAATGGGTGACGTCTCGGCGGCATAGTTGGAAAGCTAAGGCTAAAGCTAGCCCCCCTGAACACCACTCTCCACCCATTCACATGTCAAACAGATTTGCCCCACTCAGTGAAACACCCGCTGTGAAGCCTGTTCAAAGTACTCTGGTTATAGGAGACTCCATTGTCAGACAGGTGAAAAAAGGAAAAAGAGGCACCAGCAGTATTAGTTAGATCTATAGGGAGTGCCAGGGCTTCGGACATTAGTGTCATCCTTAGTATTACAAATAAGACATATTCCAGGATAGTCATACACGTAGGTGCCAACAACATTTGTCTGCTGCAGACGGAAGTAACTAAGCATAGCATTAAATAGGTGGTAAAGCTGGGCTAGACTATGTCTGATACTGTTATATGATCTAAAGTTTGGGTTACTCAATATAAGATCTCCAAGTTTAAAAGCACTTATTGTGAATGAAATTATAAGTGATCAGAAATTTCATATTTTATGTCTTACAGAAAAATGGATTAGACCTGGTGACTATTTAGCACTAAATGAAGCCAGCCCTGAAGGTTATAATTACAGTCCGAGATTGTCAGGAACTGGAGGCGGTGTATGTATAATCTACCAAAACACTTTAAACATTAATCAAAAATACTGTGAGACATTTAAATTCTTTGAAATTCTTTCAATTAATATAACCAATCCAGCTACAAATAAAGTTGAATTCTCATTATTTAATATATACAGGCCTCTGGGGCCCTACTCAGAATTCTTAAAAGAATTCAGTGACTTTGTGTCAAGCGTAGTAGTGTATAGCTATAAAGTAATAATTGTAGCAGACTTTAATATTCATTTTGAAAATATAGACGACTCATTAAAAAAGGCATTTACAGCTATTTTAGATTCTACAAGTATTACCCAACATGTAAAATAACCTACACACTATTGTAATCATACCCTGGATTTAGTTTTGACCTTGGGAATTAACTTGGATAACAAACATTTTTCCTCAAAATCCAGCAGTTTCAGATCATTATCTAGTCTCGTATGAGCTACATCTTAATCACAATATATGCAGATCTCCACGTTATTGCATGAAACGTTCAATAACATCAGATTCAGCCCAACAATTTGTAGAAAAACTCCCAGACTTATCAATTCCCATTTACTCTTCATTAAGCTCAATGGATTTAGAAAGACTGACTGACCGTGTAAGAAACACCTTCCGTTCAACACTAGACATTGTAGCCCCTCTTAAATATAAAAAGACGAGGCAGAAAAAGCTTGCCCAATGGTATAATGATCAGACTCGCACTTTAAAGCAAGTAGTTTGCAAATTAGAGAGGAAATGACGGTCAACTAATCTAGAAATATTCCACTGTGCCTGGAAAGACAGCTTTACAGAGTATAAAAAAGCTCTCAATAAAGCACGTTCAGAATACTTGGCATCCCTGATTGAAACCAATAAAAACAATCCTAGAGTACTTTTCAGTGTGATTTCTAAGCTAACAAAAAATCATCCAGACGATGAAACTCTGATCCCAGCCAATCTTACTAGTGACACCTTTATGGACTTCTTCAATAATAAAATAGAAAACATTAGACAAAAACCTACATCTGTAGCCTTAAACCCAAGCTGTCTGCTATCAGACTTACATGAAATAGAACAAATCACAGCTTTGAAAAACAGGCTGGAAGTTTTAATCCAATAACACAACCAGATTTGGAGAAAATTATTGCTTCATCAAACTGTACAACTTGCAGACATGCTGCATGATGCTTCCCTGGATCAGCTGCCCACCAACAACCAACTACTGTGACCTACTCCAGATGCCCTACTCTACTGCCCACATTGGAGTTCATA
>BRDA01004307.1:20146-31164 GCA_036984385.1 Crenuchus spilurus | reverse complement strand
TTGGGACAAGCCATTTTTACCACTGTGTGACATCCCTCCTTCTTCTTACAACACTCAACAGATGTCTGGGGGACAGAGGAGACCAGTTTCTCAAGTTTAGAAATAGGAATGCTCTCCCATTCATGTCTAATACAGGCCTCTAACTGTTCAATCATCTTGGGCCTTCTTTGTCGCTCTGTTCTCTATAGGTGAAAGATCTGCACTGCAGGCTGGCCATTTCAGTACCCGGATCCTTCTCCTCAAGGGCGTAACTTTGGGTCCAACATTGACGGGGTTGAGCTGTCTGCATATTTGTTTATTAATTAAATCATTTACTTTTCTAAAAGGATTCAGGAGATTTTGGGTTAAGCGTATTAGAAATACATTGTAATGCTTTTACTATGCATTTATTTAATAAATAAATACAGGCTGTACTTCCTTATTGTCGTTATGTTCTCCTCGTTCGTATTGTTGCATTTAATCTACCAACACCTACTTTTCTTGTTGTTTTTTGGCGGCCGCGGTAATTTTTAAAAGGAGCCCAAAAAACGCAGCCTGACACGCTTGAATTTTCACCCGCGACTGGATTTTCAAACAAGCCCAATTAGGCGTGAAAACCACGAACCTGGCAAAATGCATACGGCCAGCGCTGCTGCTTGGTGGAGCCAAGCCGGTTGAGTGATACCAAGTTTTTGTGGGGAAAGTGGGGGTTACATTACCAAATGATTAAACATGCTAGTATTTTACCTAAAATTGATCATGAATAAAGAAAATTAACGTTATTGATGAAAGATGTTTTTGTCAATTGAAATTATGTGACTTTATTGGGGGGGTTATTGTGATTGGATCAGATTATTGGGGGGGTCATAACCCCCCTATCCCCCCCGCAAATTACGTGCATGCTTCTCCTACGTAGCCAATTTCCTTTTTCCAGCCACTTATTGCTACTTGTCCCAGCTTTTTTGGGATTTGTTGACACTGTGAAATTTTGAATCAACATATTTCTCCTTTAAAATGTTACATTTACTCAGATTAAACTTTTGATCTGTCATCTATGTTCTATTACAAATAAAATATTGAAATTTGCCATCTCCACATCATTGCATTCAGTTTTTATTCACAATTTGTTTAGTGTCCCAACTTTTTTGGAATCCAGTTTGTATTATAGATTGTAGTTTTTCCATCAAAAAGTGCAACCGTAGCCTCTTAAGCCCCTTGGAATCATCTGTGGTTAACTCTTATAAACTGAAGGCTAACTCAACCGGTTTGCAGTATACTCAGCATTGTAAAAAGTCAGGTGCTTAAGTGCTTAATTCATACCATTCATTAACTTTTAAAGGTGTGGTCAGTTTGAAATTACTCTTGCTTTGTGACATGGTGCATTATCATGCTTGAAGTGTCCATTTAAAAGTCTAAGTATGAAAATATGCACATGATCAGCAACAATACTTAGAGATCTTTTCTTGTCACTGGTTTGATCCCCTGAAGTGTCCTTATGTAAGGCACCTAATCCTCAACTGAACCCCAGGCACTGTGGATATGGATGGGTTACATGCAGAGGTTAAATTCCTCTGTGTGCAAGCACATTGATCAATGACTGTGTACTTTCACATTCAAACAGACTGTGACATTAAATAATGTTTGATTGGTGTTAACAAGTCCAAGCTGTGCAAGAAAACCAAAAACTTGCCACCAAAACTAGCCTTGCCTGTTGTCACGAGGCAGGTTGGGTCCATGTATTTGAGCTGTTAGCACGACATTTTGATCCTCCCATCTATGCACCTCAGAAATTAAGATCCACAGTCTTCATGTGCTCCGTTCTGATGAGCCTGTGCCCACTGCAGCCTCAGCTCTTTGTATTTGCCTGACAGAAGTGGAACCTGACAGTTTTCTGCTGCTTTAGGTAGTCTACCTCAAGGTTTGACATCCTGAATTCTTTTTCTGCTCACCACAATTGTACAGAGTGGTTATCTGAGTTAGCCTGTCAGCTGGAACCAAACTGGCCAATCTCCACTCACCTTTCTGTCTACAGAACAGCTACTCGCTGGATCTTTTGTCTTTGCTGCAGCATTCTGAGTGAACTCTAGAAACTGTTGTGCATGAAAATCACAGGAGATCAGTAGTTATAAAAATACTTATCAACAATCATGCCATGCTAAGAATCACTGAGATCAATGTATGCATTTGTACCTTTTAGCATAGATCTGAGATTGATACCTCGTTAACACTTTATAATAACTTTCATTAATAGCTCATTAACTAATGATTAATAATTGTGAACAAATCATTAGTTCACGAGAATTTCATTAACAAATGATTTACTAATGATTTACTAAAGATTTGTTAACATTTGCAAAAATGAATACAATCATTAATAACTACATGAACTGTCATTTATAAACATTTATTCATGTTCAAATTCTCATGAACTAATGATTTCTTCACAGTTATTAATCATTAGTTAATGGCTTATTAATGAAAGTTATTATAAAGTGTTACCGATACCTCATGTTTCAATACCTGGTGAGCTCTCTGCATAGACAGTATTTTACATCACAGTAAGTTCTACTGAGAACTTATTCAAACTCGTTCTTTTGCTGAAATAATTTCTTCTAATAGATTTACATACGACTGTTAATCTGATGACACTCAACAAATGTTTTCCTTCCCTCCTTCTGACACTCAGGTATCCAGCGGCATATCAGCATGATTTTCTGACAGCTCTACGTGGATGACAACCCACCACCAGAGGTATCAAGTAATGAAGTACAAATACTTTGTTACTATACTTAAGTAGAAATTTTGGTTATCTATACTTGACTGGAGTAATAATTTTCTGACAACTTTTTACTTCTACTTACTTACATTTTCATGTAATTATCGGTACTTTCTACTCCTACATTTTAAAAACAGCCTCGTTATTTCTACGTATTTCATTTTGGTTTGTCATCACTCAAAAAACATCCTATCTAGATAAACTGCGCCAGAAAGAGTGAATTTGATTGTGGTTGGATGATAAATATAAACATATACCATTCTGATACCCTATTGGTACCTTCACGTCATGTGTCTCGTCACTCTCCAGTAAGTTCAGTACTACACATACGTGGTCCGCTAATATATTTGAAATTACTATAGCGGCTGATTAAGGGCCTTTCCTGCAACGCAGCGCTATAAGGCAGCACTTGAAGTTTCTAACTCATGCCTGTGGATTCAGAATCCTCCAAAAGCAACTGAAAGAGATGAAGTGTAGTCCTCAAACAAGTTTATTCTGTCTTGTTTTTCACACAGGTCCGTTTGTATTGTTTTACCAGGATAACAAACAAAGGAATAAATTAAAAATGTTGTTTAGCATAACAGGCTATGATAAGAAAACTAGCTCCTCATGCTACCTTAAACTACTGTCCTGATGTCCTCAGGGAAAAGTAATGGAGTACAGAGTAGTTTTGCAGTCAGGGAAAGCAATCGATTGCCAGAAAAAAGGATTTACTGTAAATACTAAAACAATGCTCCTAAATAACTTTAACAAAATAGCAACATAATTGCTATTAAATATACATTTAGTGCAAAATGGCTCTTACATTACTAAAATATATATTCATTTTCAAGGGGTATTTATGCAGCTGAAACAGGTAGCCAGTATATCCTAAAAAATGTAAAAAAAAGTATTTTTACTTTTATAGAATAGAGTAATGAATGAAATGAATGTGAATACTTTTGACACCTTTGCTCACCACCTGAAGCTCAACACTAGCAAGACTGAACTGAACTATGGCCAGGCTACGGGGCTATAACCCTGTGTTTTTGACAATAGTCCCAGGTCTTCTACCCAACCCAGAACCTCTGCCCCTCTGAACGAAACTTTTCACGCACACCACCAAGGCCCCCGCCCCCTCGGAACACGTGTACAAACACCTCTCCTGTTCCAGGGGCTGAAACCCCAGGTATCAAAACTTCCTACAAACACTCCTGCACATCAGATTCAAAACCCTGATCTTCACCTACAGAGCAATAAATTACCAAACCCATCCCTACGTAATGGCAATGGTAAAGTCTCAAACTCTTCAAGCTTCTAGTATAATTCAGCTTGACCCGCAATCCTTCAAGACACGTGGCAGACTAGCATCAAGACTCTTCTCTGCCCTAGCACCCAGCTGGTGGAACGAACTCCCACTGGAAGTTCAAACAGCAGAGTCAACTTAATATGGCTAATGAGCCATCAGTGTTCTGTGAATGATGCTAATGTTCTGGCTGATTTGTGTATAAAATTACTGGCTCATTATGTAGCTATAAGCAGCTCTAGATAGTACCTGCTTACAGACTGTTACTTCAACTCAATTCACAAAATGAGACTGCAAATTATTTATCTTTAAGTACCTTTATTGACTACAAGACATAAATAATCACTTTTTAGCAATGGAAATGTTTGATTTGGTTAACATTGTATATAGATGATCATTAAACAGCTTTCTCTGTTCATGGGGATTTACACACTAAGGCCAAATCAATAGGAAAGAGTAAATTCTACTGTGACTTAAGACAATGTAAATAGGGACCCTTATGTCAGAGATTGTGATTCATGCATATGTCTTCATTTAAATGAACAACATTCACATTAAAGCTGCTTATTTTACTTTTTGACTATCTGTGCATGTAGCTACTCCAACATTTGGCTAGTTGTACAAAAGCATTTGCACAAGAAATAATGTAATAATATATTTGAAGAAAGATTATGAATGAAGATGAAGTAAGAATATGGTTAGGGATAACTTTAGCTGACTTTTTAACAAGTTAAAGCCTACTGTTATTATATTATATTATTATAGCCTACTATACTGTTATTTAATAAGATTTTTTATGATTGTAAACTACCTTCACAAATACTAAAACACTGAAAAAATAAGACTATAGTGAATATTTTGAGCCAAAAGCACTGCAGTTAATTTTTACTTATGGTCCAAAGTTAGCATACTAGTTATACGTTTCATCAATTTAATCCTTAGTGTCAGTAAAAGAAAAATTGCCTTTTTGACCTTGTTTCTGTACCTCACTATATTAAATGCAATTCAAAATTTATTTTGTTGTCAGAACAAAACCTTGTATCTTTAAAATGGTCATTTTACAGGATAGGATAAGTAAAAAAAATTTTAATGGAAGTCAATGTAAAAATTATTTGTATTTAAGTCATTTTGGAGCATTTCTATTGGTTCATCATGAAATTTGCACACAATGTTAAGTCAGATGATGCATAAAAGTGAAAAATGTTAAAAAAGGAGATACAAGGTTTATGTTTCCTGATAACAAGAATATGCAGTATATCAATATGGACACAAATCAGTACAATAACTTTTGCATCTTGATTACATCACTGTTTACCAGTGGGTGGGGGGTAAATGATATTAACCATTAACATGATGTTTCATATCTCGCTTTAACTAGCCCCATCTGTTATAGAGGGAAAATGCTCAGCAGAGGCCTTCCCTGGTACCATCTCCTTTCATGGTATTCCTAGAATCGACTATAAATATAACATGAAAATAAAGTATTTAATACATACGTAATATTTTAACCTTGCTCTGATATCGCTATGCACATTGCTGAAGTCATTGGTTTCAACCTCCTAAAAAGACATTAAATTTGGAGCCCCAGGAGGTGATTTCCTTTGATCAGCTTCTTATCTCAGAATCCAAAACAAGAAGAGTGGATAAGATTCATGCCAAGCTCTTTAAGATGTGCATGCACTGAACATGTGTGTATGCTAGCAGAAAGCACTTTCTAAAGGAAAGTCGCTAGTAGAATCAAAGTGGCACACTTTTGTTTGATGTCTCCTCTAGAGGACATCAAAGAACCGCCCTCAGCAGGACTACGAAAAACCCTTGGACATATCTTTGATTATGAATTGAGAAGACTTATTTGACATTCAGTTCTGCTCAGACTCAAAACTCAAACTGGAACCAGGACAGGCTTTTGGTTCTGAGCAGTAGACAGAGGGCACAAATCTACCTGATTAGCTAATAACCTCAAATAAAACAGCCACATATCTATATATACTTAAACAATAGCGTTCTGTGTCATGCTGAGATTTTTGTATCAACATTCAAGGTTGTAGATGTTACAAAGCATTGTGATGGTGTAGTTTGTGGTAATATACTGTACCAACAGCCTTGAGCTCATTTATAATAGACTACAATGTTTTATACTCAAGATTGTGACATTAATCATGCATAGACTATTAATATACAAAGTTCTGTCATTCAAAATCAGTGCTCATCAGTTGGTCAAAAGACGAGCTCCACCAATTTTTTTTTAAATTCTCTGGAATTCAGTTGTTCAGATGTAAACAAAGTTGTAAAGATTTTGACTTTTGATATGAAATGGTGCATTGTAGAGAAACTTACTGACTTGGATTTCTTTATAGTGATAGGACCCAGAGGCTGTGATGTCTGCAGTGCAAACATAGCCAATAAATTTACTATCTAATATGACCAATAAACCTTCACATGCTTTCTGAGTTTATATATGTAATGTAATACTGATAACAATAAAAGTGCAGATATAAAAAAAATCCCAACAAAAATAGATTTAATGTGTATGTTTACATGCACTCAATAGATCATAAGCCAATTTCTGCAAATATGTGATTAGTCAAGTGGTCATGTGAAAAGCATACTTTGAGTAAGAAATCTGAAATTTTAGCTCAGTATTCTGATTATTTAGCACATGTAACCTCTTACTCTGATGTTTTTTTTTTCAGTCTTTTGAAGCATGAAAAGTATCAGACATACGCGAGTAGTGTTTTGGAACGTCACTGATAATGTAATGTTCATAATTTCAGGTAGAATGACTCAATGTTTTTTTTTTTTTTAAAGCAACTGTGCAAGTTTCTCTAGAATGAGGCATTTCATATCAAGCCACACTGTTTACATATCAACAGTTAAATTTTGTGGAAGTACTGAACAATTGCTGCAAAAACTGTACCACATCCAATTAAGTATTTCAAAGCTGTGTCCTCTCCCCTTCCTGTATGAAGTGGTTGAGCATCCTCTGAGCTGACTCCAGAGTTGCTAGACTGCCTGCAGTTTCTGAGCCACTTTTCCCTGCCCCTTTACCACCATCTTTAGCATTCTGGTTGCCTGCTCTCCAGTTGCGAACAAGCTCCTCATCATCTGAATCCTCAGCAACGCCACCTTGTGGACAGTGTAGGTCCATCATGGCTTCGGTGCACTTTAGCTGCCCGTGATGCTCCTGCTGTAGGCCAGTAGAGTTTATTCCCTCTAAGCTAGCGGAGAGGATGCGAATGGGGGAACCCAGATGCCGTCCAGCAGGAACATGGCAGCGTGGCAATTCTTCTCCTGAAGAAGCGCCCAGACTCTGTTTGAAACGGGTCAAACTAGCGTCTGCCAGGGGGACAGGTAATGTCTCAGGGTGCATAGTGAACTGGAAGTGGGGTATCTGTAGGCCATGAGCTCTGGCCTCTTCACCCCCAGACTCACTCTCAGTGTCCCCATCACCCCTTCCATACTGGTCCACCCTTATCACACGGCCATACCCCTGCTTCCATGGGGAGAAGGCCGTGCCAACATGCTGACACACCTCCGTACTTCTTAAGGTGCAGAGTTGAGCCTCATCACCCATTTCTGACCAATCTGATTCCTCCTCCTCTGGGAGAGGGCCCAGTGATTGCTCATCCACAGTCACTGAGCCTTTATCATAACGATCACTATCCATAAACTGGAGTGGAGGAGGTGCGACTGGTGGTTTTATTGGTTTGAGGGGATCATCTGACTTAAAATGCTTTACCAGGGCGTCCTGTAACATTGAAGTCACCTGTTTGGAAGACAAGAGGACAACAGTCTGGTCTCAGACGTCTTGATCAATTTATAGAAAGATTATATAAGAATGATAAAAACATATGAAAAACAGTTCAACCCTTGTTTTCATTTGGTCAGAAATGACCCACCACTATATTTAAACCACCTAAATGACATTAGAACTACTTTCTGCACATTTCTGCTACTTTTCTTGTTAAAAATAATGATTACACCTATGAGACATCTTTATCAACAATAATAATAATAATAGGCTGTGGTGGACTAAGGTGCTGACACTATGATCAGAGGATCGCAATTTTGACAAATTTGGTCTTGCTGCTTGCCATCAATAGCTGGGGCCTGAAAGCAAAATTGGCTGTGCTCTCTCTGGGTGGGTAGGTGCTGCTTTGTCATCACTGCTAAGTAATGTCCACTGACTCAGATGTCTGTTAGCTGATGTATCAGCGCTGGGGATCCTGCGCTTTCCTCTAAGCTCGTTAGCTGAGGATGTATCACCAGCAGTTGGAAAAGAGGTGCTGACTTCACATGCATCGGAGGAGGCCTGTGGTAATATTCAGCCTTCTAGAGTCAGTGACATGACAAGTGATTGGGACAGTCTTAGAGAAATGGTGGGTTGATTGGCTACTCAAGATTGTGGTGGTGGGCGGGGGGTGATTGGGATAAGATAATAATAATAATAATAATAATAATAATAATAATAATAATAATAATAATATAAACCTCTGTTTAACTATTGCAGGTGTGTTGTAATAAAAATGAGTGGTGTCCACTCATTAAATGCAATATTTCTGCACTGTTAAAGATATTCACAAAGTTTATAATGAATAACAAATTATTTCTTCATGTTAAATAGATTTGGGCTTTGTGCTTTATGTTAGGGGTTTCGTGAAGGTTGGTCATTTTTTACCCTTAAGACAAAGGGTTAAATGACACAAAAAGCAGGATGTTTTGCTTGTACTGAGTTGAGAAAATCAGAAAGAATAAGAAATAGGTGACATAGGTTAATCCATTGTGTCTTCTCCAGTTTGAGACTGAATTTTCTGATGTTTTCTGTCACTAAGCTCCTACATTAATTGTCTCCAGGCTGTGAATGGTTGTCTTGGCAGCTGACAGTTGCTCTGTCAGTTCTGAGATCCGCAGATTCAGTCGGTCACGTTCCCCATCCATACTTTCAGCCTGAAGACAGATAGATAGGAACAGTGAAAAATGTGATTTTAAGAAGGGTTTATAATACATTTAACATCATTTTAGCCATTCTAATCCTCTTAATGCTAACAGGATTTGGTGGTGGACTGGCAATTTGTGGTTGATAACAGATTAATGGGCATTTTATGAATAGGTGTGTATCTTCCCAAACTTATATCATTGTAAATGAGGTCCTAATCCCCATAAATGAATGACTAGAGCCCAATGGCTAACTTATGATTTGTACTTTCAGAAAGTTACTGCGTGACAAGTGAAAAATGGGATTCAGACTTATCTTTGGCATAAAATGACATGTTGTCAGTACTGCTGGTGCTTGAGTAAGGAGGAGAGGAAACGGATGCACGTATGACTGGTTATTTCTTTAGCAAAACTCTTTGCTGAAACTTAAACCTTGCTGTGATGAAGACATGAACAGGACAACACCCATGATTGTGACAAAATGCATGACTAAGGCTACGTTCAGACTGCAGACAAATCAGATTTATTTCTGTTGATATGACTGTTCGCACTGTTGTTTGTAAGATAGCAGGTTAGATTTGCCTGTCCAGACATCATAAGCATGTTTGGGCTGTTGTGGTAATGAAGGAGGCATCAGTAACTACAGCCATGCTGGTGACGTGGCTTCAGGGTTACCAGATTCACAGTTTTTGGACATAATTAAAAATGTACCATAACTGCTAAAAACTCTTATAGTAACACACTAGAAAATATAGAGCTGAACATGCATTAGATAGACTTTCTAATATTAGAAGATTCAGTTGAGAATCTCAAAATATAGATTAGAACAGAGTAGAAAGAAAAGTATTATGTTTTAATTGCTAAAAAACTTACGATTATGTAGAAAATGAATGGTAAAAGTAAGATTAAAATATGTAAAAGTAAAAAAGCAATTATAGCACAAACATCTGTGATTAGACTCTAGATTGGATTAGATTTGGGGTTAGTTTTAAGCTTGTGTAGGGCTGCTTTCTGACAGACAGTAGATAGGAGAGATTTTCAGGACCTGGCAACCTGGGATGCCCTTCTTGGATCCACAAAGAATGTGTCATTCTTTGTCATGTTGCAAGTGATATAAAAGACAATTCAAAATCTGATTTGAGCGGCCAGAGTGGACTGAGACAGATCTATACAAATCTGAGTATAATCGGCCTCAAATGTGTCTTAGATCAGATTTTCGAAAATCAGATTTAATCAAAAATCAATCTGGATACAGTCTAAATAGACCACAAATCTGATTTGGGCTGACTGAACATAGCCTAAGAGACACAACAGAAGATTTAAGGACAGTCAATCAAACATGGAAGAGGGGATCAGGGATGTGGAAACAAGTTACAGGTGATGAAGGCGCATATATGACATAGACATAGAACATATGGAACATGTAAACAAAGACACAGATGCAGGGCCATACCACACAGTGTAATTTTTTCTCAAGGAGATGATTGGTCTGTTGAGTGGAAGAATAGTTATCCTGAAGCCTAAAACAAGATAAACAGATTAATGAAGTTGACTTTGAATAGTGTGCACATGTTTAGCTGAAGTAGAAGAGCTGTTGTTGTAGCTGTTAAATGCATAGTCAGATGAGTATATTGGTACTTTGAATAGAACAGGAGAGTATGTTGGCCCCTGACCTTGTGAACCTGTCCATCATGCTGCTAAGCTCCACATGGGTCCTTTGTAGCTCAGACTCCAGTAGCTGGTGTCCAGTTATGAACTCGGCTCCTAGGCATTCCATACGTACTGCTGTCTTCCGCAAAGTGTTGTGGAGGTCTTCATTCTGTTCCTGTAGCATCCTAGTGAGAGATAGAAGTGACAGACCATTATTAAACTATATCCTTTTTAAGGATGTGTTGATACAGTGAGGAAAATAAGTATTTGAACACCCTACGAATTTGCAAGTTCTTCTACTTAGAAATCATGGAGGGGTCTGAAATTTTCATCTTAGGTGCATGTCCACTGTGAGAAACATAATCTAAAAGAAAAAATCCAGAAATCACAATG
>BRDA01004307.1:913-20046 GCA_036984385.1 Crenuchus spilurus | reverse complement strand
GGGCAGGTGTCTTTATGCAGCTATCGACCTCAAATAGGTGCTTCTAATTTAGAATAATAAGTGTAGTGGAGGTGGACTTTTTAGAGGTGGACTAATAGGTCTTTGAGGGCCTGAATGTTTGCTGATTGACAGGTGTTCAAATACTTATTTTCCTCAGTGTATAAAGTGCCTGATAAAAAAAAAAGAATATGGAAAAAATGTTCATTGTTGTGTATGATTTCATTCAAAAATGTACACACTCATATTTTATATTCATTGCACGTAAAAACTGATATTTCAAACCTTTTTTGTTTTTCTGTTGATCAGCTTATCCCTTTAACAACCTGCTTACGCAGTACCGGTGTTAGGCATGTGGGTGCCATATGCACAACTGCTTTGTGTGCCCCCTGCTGCCTCCCTCCACAATGGAAATCTCTGCCACGCATTCACCCCCACAACACTGTACACATTTCTATATATACAGGATGATTGTACAGGGTGGGAGGATGTACGGCGGTCAGTGTACTTAAAGTTCAGTGAGTCTATGTTGGAGTGTAACTGTTCAGTAGCCTGTTGGCCTGGGGAAAGAAGCTGTCTCAGAACCAGCTGGTTCTGGATTTTATGCTTCTGTAACTCCTGCAGAGAGAACAGACAGTGACCTGGGTGGATGGAGTCCTTTATAGTTCTCCTGGTCTTCCTCAGACAGCGGCTGGTGTCTAAGTTCAGGAGGTTTGGGAGTTGATCAATGGTGATGTGCTGGGCCGTCTGCACCATTCTCTGCAGAGCTTTCTACTCAGTGGCCAGCTGGTGATGGATTCTGTAAACAAGCTCTCAACAGCCCCTGAAGTCAACTATCAGCTGACGTCCTTTCTGTAGGCCTCTTCGTTGTTGTTGGAGATCAGGCCCATGATCGTTGGGTCATCTGCAGATATGATGATGACTCAAACTCCAAATGAAATATTTTCATATGAGAAAATGACAGTTTATCGTTCTGAACAACAATGAGCATTTTTATAATTGTCACATTTTTGGATGTTGCACTGTATGAACAGCAATTCTGCACTTTTGAACACTACTGTATGTGGTAGATGTACCTGACTGTACGTACAGGATGGGTTCCTAATAAATTGGACACTCTGTGTATTACAAAATCAGTATACAGGAGTGTGTATTAATGCAGTTCACAGTTAAACTCACATGATCCTCTCAAGTTCAGATCCTTTTTCCTGTCAAGATTAAAAAGGGGAAAGTTGCCAGTGACAATGATGGAAAAAGCATTCAGAAAATCTATTGATTATGCTGGTTCAGAGCAAACCAGAGAGCAATCAATACCAATAAAGTGTTAATTATTCTGATGAATATGTTTGCTTAAAGGTCAAATGTACCACTGCATATTATACAACACATTATAAATTGATACATAATGCATAATGTCAATTAAAGGCGAGCCTGATATAATCATTACTGAACTTAATTAAACTCCATTATAATTATATATGATAATACATTTTCTAAGTGTAATGGAAGCACATGAGACCACCTGAGGTCACTGAAGCTGAAATAAATTAGTTATTGCATTATGTTAAATTCAGAATGATCTCAGGGTGATTTTTCTAGAAATTATTCAGAATTTTAGAGAACTCCTTACTTTGAGAGGTGAAGGTGTTCCCTTGTAGCTCATCGTGGACTGGGCATTATGGCTGGTAGTCCCTGAACTGCTTTCGGAGGAATCTGACTTGCTAGAGTGAGAAGAGGTGGCCCGCTGACCAACTGGAGAATGACGAAGAGGACTGGGATGATCTCCATGATGATGTTCCTCAGGATGTGAATGATGATGATGATGTGATTCTGGGTGTTTGTGATGATGCTCAGGATGGGATTCAGTATGAGAATAATGTTGTAGAGAATGTAAGTGGGAATGATGGTGGGTTTCCACTTGGGAATGGTCATAGGATTCAGAATGGGAATGGTGATGGGAGTCTGGATGCTCATAGTGGTGGTGAGATTCTGGATGCTCATAGTGGTGGTGAGATTCTGGATGCTCATGGTGATGGTGAGATTCTGGATGAGAAAAATTGTAGGATTCAGAATGGGAATGGTGACGGGAATCTGGATGTTCGTGATGATGGTGGGTTTCTGAATGTGAATGACTGTGGTGAGATTCTGGATGGGAAAGGTGGTGAGGTTCAGAATGGTGATGGGTTTCTGAATGTTCATGATGATGGTGGGGTTCATTGTGGTGATGTAATTCTGAATGTTCATGGTGGTGGTGATGGAGATGAGATTCTGCATGGGAATGGTGATGAGATTCCGAATGGAGAAGTTGGTTAGACTCTGGATTATCATGGTAATGGTGATAGTTATTCTCTTTATGGGAGTGAAGGTGATGTTCGGAATGGAAATGATGGGGGGATTGTGGATGCTCCTGATGGTGATGGTGATGGGTTTCAGGTTGTGAACTATGATGGAAGTCTGGATGGGAGTGGGGATGGTGATGGGTTTCAGATTGGGAACTATGATGGGAATCTGGATGGGAGTGGGGATGGTGATGGGTTTCACATTGGGAAGTATGATGGAAGTCTGGATGGGCATGGGGATGGTGATGATGATGATGAGCTTCAGATTGGGAACTGTGATGGGAGTCTGGATGGGGATTGTGATGGGTTTCAGATTGGGAACTATGATGGGAATCTGGATGGGAGTGGGGATGGTGATGGGTTTCACATTGGGAAGTATGATGGGAGTCTGGATGGGCATGGGGATGGTGATGATGATGATGAGCTTCAGATTGGGAACTGTGATGGGAGTCTGGATGGGGATTGTGATGGGTTTCAGATTGGGAAATATTATGTGAGTCTGGATGGGAGAGGGGATGGTGATGGTGATGGGTTTCAAATTGGGAACTATGATGGGAGTCTGGATGGGAGTGGGGCTGGTGATAGGTTTCAGATTGGGAACTATGATGGGAGTCTGGATGGGAAAGGTGATGGTGGAGGTGCCCTTCAGTGTGAGATGGGCTGTGAGGGTAGGAATCATGATGAGAATGGCTGTATGCATCCAAAATATGGTGATGTAACTGAGAGTGAATTTGTAGCTCTCCAGAATGAGGGTGATTGTGATGATGTTCAAAATGGGAAGAATATTGATGTCCTTCTGAGGGAGATGGACTATGAGAGTGAGACCGGTGGTGAGTATTAGACTGGTGCTGAGGGGATTTGTGGTCATTTAGATGACCTTCAGAATGTGAGTGAACATCATTATGGGAGTGATGATATTGCTCATTGGAGTGTTGATGAGAATGATGATGGTGAACATCAGGATAAGAAGAGTGATGATGATCATGGGAATGGTGATGGAAATCATGATGAGAATGACTCTGCTCATGATCAACATGAGGAGAATGAGGGTGGTGTGAGTCATCATGATGGGAATTTGAGTCTGATGAATGATGAGATTTCTCAGGTGTGAAATAGTGGTGGGTTTCAGGATGAGAGGAATGGTGATGAATGTCTGGAAGGGAAGAATGATGTGATTCTGAATGAAAATCGTGAGAATGGTGATGATGAGTTTCTGTGTGTGGAAAATGATGACTTGGGGATGGACTCCGGTGAAATCCTTGGTGGTGATGATGATGGTGCAATGGAGAATGTGAATGGTGGTGATGAGTTTCAGAGTGTGGAAAATGATGTTGTGGAGAAGGGCTTCTGTGCTCATTGTGATGTTGGCTGTGGTGTGATGGAGATGATGTATGGTGGTGGTGAGATTCAGAATGGGAGTGAGGGTCAGTTTCCAAGTGTTCAGAATCTTGACATGGAGATGGGCTTCGGTGATCCCCATGATGGAGGTGGTGGTGATGTGATGAAGGAAGTGAATGATGGTGTTGGTGGGATTCCAAATAAGAATGATGGTGAGTTTCTGAGTGGTGATGTGATAATGGACTGTGATTATCACTATGGTGCTGTTGGTGATGTAATTGAGAAGGTGAATGATGGCGGTGAGATTCTGAATGGGAATGATGATGAGTTTCTGAGTGAGGGGAGTGATGTGGTAATGGGCTTTGTTGATCGTCATGATGGTGGTGACATGCTGGAGATGGTGAATGATGGTGGTGAGAATCTAAATGGGAATGATGCTGAGTTTCTAAGTGAGGGGACTGATTTTGTGGTGATGGGCTTTGGCTATCGCCATGATGGTGGTGGCGTGAAGGAGATGGTGAATGATGGTGGTGAGAATCTGAATGGGAATGATGAGCTTCCACGTGAGGGGACTGATGTGGTGATGGACTTTGGCGATCGCCATGATGGTGGTGGCGTGATGGAGATGGTGAATGATGGTGGTGAGAATCTGAATGGGAATGATGAGCTTCCACGTGAGGGGATTGATGTGGTGATGGACTTTGGCGATCGCCATGATGGTGGTGGCGTGATGGAGATGGTGAATGATGGTGGTGAGAATCTGAATGGGAATGATGAGCTTCCATGTGAGGGGATTGATGTGGTGATGGACTTTGGTGATTGCCATGATGGTGGTGGTGTGAGGGAGATGGTGAATGATGGTGCTGAGAATCTGAATGGGAATGATGGTGAGTTTCTAGGTGAAGAGACTGAAGTTGTGGTGATGGGCTTTGGAGATCATCCTGGTGGCGGTGGTGTGATGAAGAAGGTGAGTGATGATGATGAGATTCTGCATGAGGAGAATGGTGATGTTGTTTATGGTGATCACTATGGTGGTGTGATGGAGAAGATGGGTGATGTTGATGAGATTCAACATGTGAATGATTGTGAGCTTCTGCATGTGAAGAATGATGATGTGGGGATACACTTCGGTGAGCTCCATGATGGTGGTGGTGGTGTAATGGAGAGTGATGATGTGATGATGAACTATGGAGATCTTCTCCGTGGTGGTCATCATAATGGAAATGGTGATGAGGGCCTGGGGAGGGAGAATGGTGCCTAATTATACTCATTTCTGTGTCTATGCTGGTCCCATCTGTTATATGAGTACCTGGCTTAACAAAGTCCTTCTTATGTCCCTTATGACCAAGTCTTGACCTTGAAGATTGACTTTTAGATGATCCAGTACTGGTGCTAGTGTGACTGCTTACACTATGATGATGTTTGGGATTCTCAACATTATGATGGTGGTGGTGGTGTTGGTGAACATTGTGTTTACTTGAGTGTTTGCTTGAATGGGAAAACATGGTACATGAACGTTGACTGGAGTGCTTGCTTAAACGAGAATGTTTGTGGGTATGGGATGGGGCACTGGATGTAACAGAGTTTGCACTTTCATGGTGGCTGGCAGAATTTTGGTTTTCTTTGCCCTCAGGATTTGGAGACTTCACAGAGGATGTGGTGGGACTTGAAGGTCTATGGGCATCAGTTACCCCAAGCGTCTGTAGCCTCGAGGGACTTAGTACCTGCCTAGTGATCTCATTTAGAAAAGCAGAAAATTTCATCTTTTCCTTCAGAATGTTTTTCTTGGCTTCTTCTTTTCTTTTTTCAAGTTCTTTCTCATCTAATTCTGTTTTTCCAGACTGGTCTCCCTGCCTCGAGAGAACCTCCATAGACTTTGCCTTTCGAAAGTTCCCAGCCTGACCTTTTTTCTTTTGCAGGACACTTGTTCCAGATGGTGTCTGGGATGACTTTGCTCTTTTGGGAAGGCCCTTTGTCCTAATAGCTACATTTTTCTTCATATTTGTGGACTTTTGGCCATCATCATCCAATAAGGGCACAGTGTCTTCTTCATCCTCATCTTCAAAGGCTCTCCTTCCCCTTGAGATGTCAGTGCATGACTGAGAGTGCTGGGGTCGACGAATACCCTTTTTGGACTTCACAAATTTGGCATTTTCCAGACTGCTTTCAGAAGACCAAGAAGAACATGATGTAGAGGAAGAGAAGGAAGAGGAGGAGGAGGAATAACTTGAAGAAGTTGAAGAAGAGGAATTAGAAGCTGTTGAGGAGGATGAACCTGAGGATGAAGAATTTGAAGTAGATGTGGATGAGGAGGAGGAGGACGAGCTAGAAGAGGAGCTAGAGGAATATATGGAGGAGTTTGATGAGGTAACTGAAGTTCGAGGACGGGACTTCTTTTTGGTTGCCTGATGCTTCTCAGTTTGTTGCTGGTGCTGATGATGGTGGCTATCAGAGTGTGGATGGTGGGTTTTTTCATGGTGGTGGTCATGGTCCTTGGTATGATGGTGACGATGGACACTGCTGCCCACTGATGTACTGTGTCTGTAAATGAGCATAATCATTAAATAAAAAGTTCATTTTTGATGATTGTACATTATCATAACAAACATAGTTGTATGTCAAATTTATTTGAGCACTAATTTTTATGGAGGCATTAGTGACATAAACAAATCCTGAAAGCAGATCCTACATGATCACTTCTATTATGTGATGCTTATCATGACTGTTGTTTCTGATCTTCATACCCCGCAGTCAGATGTGATCCCTGGTGGTGCTGATGTTGGTGATGGTGATGAGGTGAGTGATGAGTTTCATGTCTGCTATGGTGTTGGGTTTGGTGATGGGCCATTTTTCAGTTCTTCCAGTCCCTTTTTAACGCTCATCAAGATCTGGCTTGTCTTCAGTGTCTTCCTTGTGCAGCAGTACAGGCTTAAAAAATTCCCCAACGGTTGCTTTCCAAAAGACAAGTCGTGATTGGCTATAATGTAGCAGTCCAGATGGATGATATTCTGTAGGATGGTACACCAGGCAAGTAAATATCACTATGATTGTGTTTTTATAACTCCTATAGAGGTGCTGAGAATACTGCAGAAAAATTCATGCAATAGTTTGTCATGCAACATTAACATTATAGGAAGGCACTACGATTAATCTGTAATAAAATCTAATTAATACCAGCTTTACATTCCAGTAACAATATAATGCTGCATGCTTGAATTAGTTTCCAGTGGGATCATAATATTGATTATAATGCATTGTCCAAAAACTGTCACAAATCACAAATCAAAGAAACTAAAATCCATAATAAAAGGCAAGATACTGTAAATGTCCTGTTCAACACATTATATAAAAAGTTAAGCTAGACACTAGGCGGTGCCTGCAAATAAGTCCTCTTTGAATATGACGGAATGGAGCTAAAAGGCTAAAAACATTCATTAATAGTTTTCTACTTTTTATTTGAAACAATTGATTAATTTTAGAAAGTTTACAAATTTATTTTTAAAAAATTATCTATGAAAACTAGATGGTATTGCTTTGTTTTGTACAGTAAAGCGTTAGCATTTCAGCTACCAAGTGTTGATTGGTTAGTAAGCAGCTACTGAGTGCTGATTTGTTAGTGAGTGGCTACTGAGTGCTGATTGGTTAGTGAGTAGTTGATGGGTGCTGATTGGTTAGCAAGCAGCTACTGTGTGCTGATTGGTTAGCGAGTGGCTTCTGGGTGCTGATAGGTTAGCGAGTGGCTACTGAGTGCTGATTGGTTAGCAAGCGGCTGCTGAGTTCTGATTGGGTAGCGAGCGGCTGCTGAGTGCTGATTGGTTAGCGAGCAGCTACTGAGTGCTGATTGGGTAGCGAGTGGCTACTGAATGCTGATTGGTTACTGAGCAGGTTCTGAGTGCTGATTAGTTAGCGAGCTCCTGCTGAGGGCTGGTTAGAGAGCAGCTTCGATCATTGACTGAGCTCAACTGAGTCAAGCTGCTGTTTTAAAGTCTTGAAAATGATGTTTAAAGGCGTGTAAAACGAGAAGGCAGTGCTAATTAGTTTGTATTTTGTGATAAAAAGCATTAGTGTGTATTAAGAAGATTGACACTTTTAGAAATTAAAATTTTGCACTAAAGCTTATTCACTTTGAACTTCCTCAGCAGCACCCTCTATTGTCTGACCACCCATAACAACAAAGCTACGTTCAGACTGCAGGCAAATTAGAATTATCAAATCAAATCTGCTGAGATTGCCAAGTGAATCTGCTTGGGCTGCTGTGGTAACAAAGGAGGCATCAGTAACTACAGCCACACTTTTTTAGACGTGGCTTCAGGGTTGCCAGGTTTACACTTTTGGATTGCTTTACAATGAAGTACCATGACAAAAAAACTCTTATAGTAACAGTAGAATAAATAGGAATAAAAGGAAATGTGTTATGTTTTAATTACTAAAAAAACTTGAAAAACTACTGAAAATAGTAATATTAAAATGATGTTTAAGAGTAAAACAGCAATTATTGCACAAACATCTGTTATTAGATTATAGATTAGTTTTGATTTTGGTTAGTTTTAAGCTTGTGTATGGCTGCTTTCTGTCAGATAGTGGGCTGGAGAGTCCTTTGGGACCTGGCAACCTGGGACGTGATTGGATACTCACATTTCTGTCACTCTGGGTTTGACGTGTTGTTCTTTGTCACATTGTGAGGGACATGAAAGACACTTTGAAATCTGATTTGAGCGGCCGGAGCATCCGAACCGAGATGGATCTGTACAAATGTGATTGTAATCAGATCTCAAACCACCTCTAAATGTGGATTAGATCAGATTTAATCAGATTTAAGTGGTTTTTGACTGTCTGGACTAACAAACATCAATCTGGATACAATCTAGATCTAGATTCAGATTTGGGCAGTTTGAACACAGCCTTGTCAGTTCTCTGATAAACATTCAGAAACACACTTCTGTTGTCATTTTAATGCAGGGGTTTTGACTCTGAAATCTGTTGAATGTTAAAAAAACTGACATCCCTTCATAAACTAATTCAATCTGAATGGGGTTATAGGCAATAAATTAAAATGTGAAGGAGTAAATTGATGGTAAAATTGTGTGTGTAACACTATAATCTCACAGTAGCTGTGTGCTAAGAGTTGCTCCAGTTAATTTAATACAAGTCAGATCATAGACAGATTGTCTTTATCAGCACAGTAACAATGGGACATAAAGCAAAAAAGCATGGCTGGCCTTACCTTAACCATGGATCAAGATGCCTACAATAGGTATTCAAAATCTGACTTAGTCCATTTTGAAGGCTGTAATGACCTTGTCTATGCAGAGAGGATCAGGAGAAATGAATAGAAACCTTGTGTCCTCGCAACTTTTCTATCACTGTTGGCCCACGTGATTTTCCAAAAGAACCAATGCCTATGTCAATAATTCCTGTTGGAAAAGCCTCAAATGCCCTCCAGGCAAAGCTGTACAGCCATAACAACTCTGCACATGCTACATGTCTAAATGAATGCTTGCCATATGTTTGCTAACTATATGCTGTAGTTGACTAATGAGAAGAAATCACCTGTTAACCTTTTATGTTCTCTCATCATTCTTCCTGGAGGCCAAATGAAACCAGCTTTGTAGATAATACTATTGTAGTTTTCTTTGCTTTCTTTGCAGTAACAATGTGTCACTGGACATTATTGATCATCTACTATATTATGCTCATGTAATTGGGGAGGTGAATTGTACTGAAGATGGAATCATTGGGAATCGATTTGAATTACAACAATGACACAATGCATTTTCATCATTTGCGCTTCTCTGACAGTTCTGCTCTGAATTATAAAATAGAAGCATAAAAAGACAATTGCATCACAACAAACTATGCACAGTAGCTGTTCTTGAATGCTGTTCCACCTCCATGGTGGAAATAGTTTTTTAGTTTCATTTTTTAAATAATCAATATCTGCATGTTTTAAGTCTGTTTGTGCTAAAGATGCACAATAACATGTAATATATCAAATATTTTTCTTGGGAAATGAGCTTCCTGGTTCATTCTCTCTCTTCTGAGGTGACAGAAATATCAGCCAGTCAGAGAAGCAGCAGCCAATCACTGACCTTCTGACACAACATACAAAATAAATTTAGCCAATCAGCATCCTCCAATCTTCATTTCTGCCCCCCAGCAGAGTGGGTCAGTGGTTTTAGGAACGGCTGATGTTATTGATGTAATACATGTCTAGAAATACTAATATTTAGTCTTAATAGTGTTTTTGCTCATTTTATTGTTAGTGAAGCAGACTCAGTTGGTAATCTAATGATACATACTGTACTTTCTATCTTTACACATTTACATGTAATAACAGTTTTCATTAACTATTAGTCTTTAATGACAATTAAATAGTGATTTTATCACTGCTATCCTGCAGTTTGTGTTCAGTAATATTATGGTTTTGGAAAGCTGTCTCATTCCCTGGCTAAAAGATAACTTCTGTGTCAGAGGCAGGACTTTTGGTGTAATGACTCTTTGATACTCTAGGCCTGTGTCCCTTTTAGCCCCCTCTAAACCCGTCAATGGTCACTTGTGTAATACAGATGCTGCCTCCACTAATAATCGATGACAGTATCACAGTGATGTGACCCTCCAGCAAAGAGAACACAAGGACAAAGACCACAGCATTGAGCAAAGTCTCAATATAGACATGGACAAGATAACTGCATGTCAACCTTTTTCCTATTACATAAGTAGCACATGGACACTCCTTTATGAATCTTTTCAATATGATAGTTCTTCACATACATAAACTCACTGACCTCTTCTTTACATACTTATCAACACTCATTGTCCCTTTAGGTCCACTGACCATACAGGTGCACTTTGTAGTTCTACTATTAGACTGTAGTTTGTTTCTTTTAGAGCATCTTTCACCCCGTTCTTCAATGAACACAACCCTACTAAGTGGGTATTATTTTGTTGGTGGATAATTCTCAGTGACAGTGACTAGGTGGTGGTGTTGAAAATCCTCTTTAAACCGTCTATAAAGGAAAATGTGCTTAATTGGAGACTGTTATAGATTGCATCTCATAGTGCTGCTTTATTTAAAGAAACAATCTGTGATTTTATCCAGGGATATTTCATATTATGCAACAGTAACTATACTGACCCCTAGTGGCCTGGATGTGTCAGAGATACAAAACCTATTTTATAAAACAAACCCTCTCTATGAAGCACAAACTGTTTTATTCACAGACTACAAAATTGTGATTGTTCATCAGAAGGGAGCTATAAGCTACAGAAAAAAACATACATTTTGGTTGCTACTCTGGTGATAAAATGACTAATCGCTCCTTTAACTAAAAGGCTTACTTGAAAGTTAAATAAAGGAATATTTTTATCCAGATCCAAACATATATATTATCTGAACATCAAAGCAGAATAACTTGGAAGGAAAAAAATCTGCTTAATCTTTATCTGCATCATCTGAGGCACATGGTCAATTGCCACAAAAGACAATTCCCAATACATAGTAAAATGAACAAAACCCCGAACTTTAGTTAGGCTATGGTGTAACACTTCATTTGTATTACTAGACAAGCACATAACTGGATTATGCTTAGATCTATGCAACATCCCTACTGTATAAGATCTTTCTTTCCCACTGATCTGCTCCTTAAAAGCAGTTTGGAGCTGCCAATACTGTTCAATACTATAATTGACAAACATATGGACTTGTTTCATGCATATTGATGCTTGCTATACAAAGAGACATTTAAGGTCAGACTTAGATAAACTCACAGCAAGAAAAGTAAATATGAAGTCATAATGCAGAGTACACTATTGAATGAACATGAGAATTGCATTAAGTTGCCAAAGTACCCCCTCTAGAGGCAAATTATGAGAAGTGTATTGAAAGGCAGAATGTTGAGAGTTGGAGACCATACAAATGCACACACCAAGTGTTGTTCTGGAAGTTGATTAACTCCTGTTCTTGTACTGAGTGGTCTTGCTGATTAAAATTATAGTACTGAGGTTTGTAACTAAAGATCAAATGCTAATTATGACCAGATTTCTCTCCTTTAGATGTGATGAAAGAGATTAACTATATTATACAGTACAAATACAGTTTGAAGGGACAAGTATGAAAGAAAACAAAGAAATAAAATCAAGACAAATGTAGTCAATATAATTAAAAAAGGTTTCAACCTTAACAGCATTAGACTCTGAAATGAAACCTCACATCAGCATTTTCTTGGTATTTGACAAAGGTATAATTAGTAGAAACTAAAAAAAAAATAGGACAGATTTTATGAAGCATAAAGAAAAACAGTATAGCACAATAAAGAAAATGTATCCACAGGTCTAATGGTTTATTCCATTTTGTCAGAAGTCTTTATTAATAGTTTAGGCTTGTTTAGGCTTCAGGTATGATCACTTGCATATGTGAGAGACAAGCAGTTGTCTTGAAGTTGAAACATTGAGCACAGAAGCCTGTTTCAGTTCAATCTTGCACTTGATTTTATGTTCCAGTGTTATTCACTGTCTGTACAGGCTTTATCAAGGCTTCACTCCACCACCAACTCAAAACCCTCTGCCTCCTCGAACTCAGCATTCATTTGTGCAGCTAGAAAATCCAGCTCTGACATCTAAAAGGGAGGATTAAACAGAATCAAATTAGGAGCAAGAAAATAAATATTTCTATATCTCAGGATAAAATAACTGCATTTTAGGGCCTCTCTTAAAACAATTAAGAACAGTTGACCAAGAATAAAATTGTAATATAATGTTATAGTCTCGTATGGATTTACCAATAGCGAAATACTCAATCTGCTGGCCCATCAGCATTAGATTGTTATTAGTACAAGAAGCTGAAACTGTGTTTATTTAGAAGAAAGAACCAGACTGACTTGGAGGAAATCATCTTTTTTGTTGAAGGAGAACTAGCAGGCAGTGACCAACTACAGGGCTATCACTGGTTACATCTCCGTGCCATTCAAAGAGGGCATATAGTTTCACAGGAGACGATGAGAACAGTAATCAAGATGATGGATCATGAAGGAGCTCTGTAGTCAGCCACTGCTCACGAGGCCAGCAGATTGACCATTTCTTTATTTGTAACTCGGATACGAATGTATAGCTACCAAATTCTCTGCATCCCTCATTTTACCATGAGGAGATTATCGTTTTGCAAACTCTTTGGCCATAATAATGTGACTTTCCTGGTTTTAATGCCATTTATTCTCGCAACACCATGGCCTTAGGCCTTATTCTCGCAACACCACGGCCTTATTCTCTTTTTATTAAATTTAAAATGTCGTCATAAAATCACCACATTTATCAGATTTATTAAAATGTGGGAAACTTCAAAAAATATTACAGCTCTTGAAGGCATGTCTTATTGGCAATTTAGGGGTGCAATTATATGAATTTTATATACACATGTCCCTTATGTTAATGTTTCCAGTTTAATTTTGATGAGAATAATAAAATCCTTATAAAAATTATAATATTTGAGATTACAGAAGGATCCATTTACACTGGATGTTTTAAAAAGGGTATCAAGCATATGCAACATCTACAATCCAAAATCCCTGCATTGATAAAAAAAACCTTTGGCACCAAATCATGTCTATTTTTTCTCTGAGGCTTGCAAACATGTTAGATTGGACAATACACAACATAGAAGTGCCACATAAAAAAAAAACAAGTACATCTTTTATTTGTTGCTTGAAAACATATTTAGGAAAGGCAAGTAAGATAATACTGTTGCAACATCTGATCAGCTACTGCTCATGTGCAGTTTAATTACACTGTGGTTGTCACAATTCCAGAATTTTGATACTAATAAGATCACAATACTCAATATCAAATTGATCCTATTAATTTAAGTTAGAGTACATAGTTATAGTTTGTGCATTAAAAAGTTTCTATACTCCTTATACATGATGCATCTCCAGTTTTATATTCTCAATTGACTTTTATAACAACTGTGGTTCAGAGTAAACCATTGATAATATACTCTGAAAAGTGAAACACAATGTCATTTACTAATGATTAATAAAGTGTTGTATAACTGATCTCTTACCTTTATTTGTTGGACCCTTTTCCTCCGAGGGTTTTTCTTTATCACACAAACTCCTGGGATGTTAAGGTCCACTTCTGGGGGGTTAGACACACTTTCCTCAGCTGCAGAGAGGTTGAAAGATCCTCCACATAGAGAAGATGAAGCTCCTTTTGATACATCAGCCTTACGCAACACTGTAGGAGTCTGGAGCTTTTCAAAACCAAACAGTGTTTCACGGCGTGTGGGAGATGAAGCAGACTGTGGTTTGGGGCTCTCAAAAGACCGGTCACCCACGCTCAGACGACTGTAGGAACGACGCACCTTATTTGACCACACAGGGTCCTGCTCTGGTTCTTTAGGCTGATGAGGGGGTGATGTAGGGGCCTGAATGGGGGAAAGAATGGTTGGCTTGGGTGCAGGCACCTCAGTTTGAGTTGGACTTGTAAGTTGGGACCTCTTTCTAGTAGTACTGGATCTTCTTTGCACATTTTCCTTATCAGTCTCTGGTGTTACCTACGAAATCAGTTCACCATGAAAGAAATATTAACTAGAATATATTAAACACAAAAACTGACATGCACAATGTCATGCTATATTTACACAGGTATTTATAGGGTAACCATGAACCAATACGCACGTCTTTGAAAATCTAAAGAGCTCATTAACTGTCTAATTTACATTCTACATACATGGTTGCCCATTAAAATTGCAATGATGGAGAAACCACCCTGAATAGACTGGTAATGATGCACATGAATTTGTGAGGCACTGCACCAGAAGGATCACTGAGGACATGTAAACTGCTCAAAGAAATGAAGGAAACAGTATATATATATATATATATATATATATATAAAATTATTTATTATTATAAATAATCACAGTATAACACCAACTCAGTTTCACTTAAGGGATAGCAATCTGCAGTTTGGAAACATAAGCTAATGTGAATCAATTTCATCTGCTTTAGTACAAATCAAAGTAACAGCAGGTGTGCTGGTGAGGCAACAGAAAGATGATTTTGTTGCGTGAAGTGGTATCTGCTGCCTATTAGGGGTATTAGGCATTAGCCTACCCTAAGATATTATAATACAGTAAGAATGGCTCAAGTCTGCCAGACACACCAAACTATATAATCATTAGTCTCCCCTCCTAAAAATACAGGAAAATACTAGCATTTAAAGAAAACTGATTCATGATTTTAATATGAAGAACACTGCCAGAGCCCTACAAAATGACCTCCAGCAGGCTTTTGATGTGCATGTTTCTAATCAAACTGTGATGGTGGAACTCCATGAGGGTGGAATGCGAACCTGACATTCTCTAGTGGGACCTAGCACAGCACTCTGCGGCTTGATAACAATAATTGGAAGGAGCACCACTGGTGCCACATTGTCTTCAGAGAACAGGCTCAAACTGAACATGGAGAACATTATGTTGCCTCCAACATTATCCAGCTTGACCAATTTATCAGGGATGGTCTGAAGAAGTATATTCTTACAGTGTTTGACTGACCCTCATGTTCCCCAGACCTGAATCCAATTTAGAACTTCTTGGAGATTATGTATCAGTACATTGTGTACCACAGACTGTCCATATCACCAGTGATGCCCTGATCCAGGTCTGGAAGGAGATCCCCCAGAACACCATCCGGTATCTAATCAACATTACAATTTGTATTCAGCCCTCATTTGCCTAGCAATTTTAATTTCCATTGCTACAACTGATTTTTAACTCGAATCTTTCATTCAGTGAGATCCAGTGTGTGATTTAAGTGTTCCCTTTATTTTTGAGCAGTGTATTTTGCAGCGGCATACAAGTCCAGAACCAAGTGTTATGTTTTGAGGCAAATTGGGGTCCACTCCCATTCAGGCTTCTAACACACTGACCAAAACCTGGACCAGCTGGCAATACATCAGACGTTTTGGAACCTGAGGTGTTACTTTATCAACAGAGTACCCCTGGTGCCAAATTTCAACAGAACAATATTAGGCCACATGTGGCACAATGAGATCACAACAGCAACATGATGATCATGATGGCCAGCAGTGTATATCCACCTACAGCACCTCACACTCAATTCTGTTTAAAGTACACCCACTTCTGATTTGTAGTTTAAAGTAACATATTGAAGAAAAAAAAATCAGGAATCGGTACAAACATTATGCTAATGCTATCTGCATCAACATATTTTAGCAACAGGCTCTGGTGTATTTACCTGTGTTTTCCTCGGTGCAATTTTCCTTACAGTGATGGAGCGTTTTACAGCCACAGGTGGAGCCTTAATGGTGGAAAAGGCAACAGTAATATGAGATCTTGCAAATTACCACAAATTTAACACCTTTACTAATAATAATCTAATAGAGCAAGAGTACAGCTTACAGGAACGGTTCATTGAAAATATAATTGTAAAAAGCAAATACCAAAAACATTTTGGCAAACTGGCTACACCTTGGGGTGAAAACAAAATTGTGTAAACATGATTTTTTGTGAATTGGTAGTTTAAAAGAATGACAGACATGACGCTTTCTCACCTCAACTTTTGAAGGCAAGTTTTCTTCATTCCCTGACAGCCTTGATGATCTCCTTCGCTGTGGGCTGCCTCCATCTGTTACGACATAATCAATGTAAAATTAACTCAATCAATCTTTATTTCACTTTGAGAGTAATCTCATTTAAACAAATTTAGATAAAGGGAAACATTTAGAACAATTAGTGTAAGATTTAAATTAGCAGAACAACAATCAAATTAAGCCAGGATATAGAGGTTAATTAATAACAATAATAAGGAAGTATTAATATTAATAGTAAAAAGTACTAAAAAATATTAACTGTACTAAAATTAAGATCAAATAAGTAAGTTAAGATTTTAAATCAGTAAAATTTAAATTAAATGACTCATTAAAAGTACAATTTAAAACTAGAATGGCTAAAGTGGTCCCCACTTCAAGGCGGTTGCTAGGCTGTTACTACGTGGTCAATAAGGTGCTAGCATTTTCTAATTGGTTCCTATGGTATCCCAGATGGTTGATATGAAGTGGTTATGTGGATGCTAGATGGGTGCTACATTGTGGCGATGTGACTGCGATGGCATTTATTGATGTTGTTTAGTGGTATTACTAGGCAGTTTCTGTGTTATCCCAAGTGGTTGATATGGTGTTGCCAAGTCATTACTGTGGTACCTTATGTGGATAGTTGGGTGCTACAGTGTATTTGTATCAAGGGCCCCAAACCTTCTGCAATCCATTTATTCCTTTCCTGAAAAACATTCACTGCTATGTGGAAACCATATGTTTGATCAAACAAAATGGACCAGCCCCTCCCTTCCTAATAACAATGGTCAAGTCTTGAATCACATCTCGAGCCCTTCAAGCTTCTAGTACAGCTCGGCTTGACCAGACATCCTTCAGGGGTGGTGATAGAGCCAAAAATGAAAATCCTGAAAGTACAGGCGAGGGGTCCAGGGGGCTGCCTTAGGCTCCCTGGTAGGTCCAGGGCAATGCCCTGATGGGGGGGGGTGTCATAGGAGCTACTGGCTTTTCAGTGTTTCAGATAGCTCAGAATGTCTTAAATTTGTGCACAAACCACTGGTCTCAAGGGTCTTTGACTAGTGGATTAAATTGCACATGGTCATAAAGAGAAGTCAGATCAAACATTAAATTTATTACAATTATATAGCAGACCCAAATAAAGCAAATGTTAAATGTTGGCATACTTCAGTCTTCATACTGATTTTGACTAGATTTCACATAATAATAAAACAAGAAAATACCAAAAAGGTACCTGGACAATCAAGTTTTTAATTAAAACAGACCAGTCCCAGCAACAACTCCATACATGGCCAATATAGAATATATTATAAAATATATTATATATAAAATTTATATATAAAATATAAAGTGAAGAGAAGAGAGAAGAACAGAAGAGGGTGGGGGATGTATCCATGTCAAAATTGCCATTGATTGTGTCAAAATTATTAAACGATCTGTTTGGTTGATGTTGATTTTAATTTTGGTAAAATTATGACACAGCTGACATGGATGCTTGTTTCTCTACACAGAAACAAAAACCTCATTTTCCTTTTGATCTGATAGTAACTACAACATTAATACAGCAACATCAAAATGTGTGTCAAAATGTCAAAATTTTTGTTTAGCAGAAAACCTCAGTCTCTGTATGCAACACATTAATGAAATACTGACCAGACTCTGTTTCATTTAATTTCAAATAAATAAATGTTATTTAAAATGAACTTGGGATGAGGGTAGTTGGAGTTGTCACAAAACACCAGCAGCCACTTATCAGGCTGATGTGGGTCTGGAGTAGAGCTGACTGATTAGGAGAATATATCCGATTGTGATTTTTCAGACTTGAACTTGAAATTATTTTCTAGAAGTCACGGCCCAAGCCTGTTATATCATTTTTCTGATTTGAGAAGGTGGTGTGCCAAACTGCTAATACAGTGTGGTTGTGAGGTACACGTGAAAGTTTGTTTGCCCTGGATTAGTCCAACTAAAGAATAATATAAATAACAATACAGTTGCAAAGCTCCACAATAATAAACTGTGTATAAATGAGAATATGAGGCTCTATGTAGCCGTTAGATGTAGTTCATTACAGTTCATCCACTGTGTTAGATAGAGCTACAGAACAACGTTAAACAAGCTTCTGGGAGTCAAAACGCAAGCAAACATTAGCTCCCCTAGCATATCTAGGCTAGCTGCTGAAAACATAAACGACGAATACCAATAACTGTGTTAAAGTCAGTACGTTTAGCTGGTAGGACTGTTATTGGTCTTAATAGCTGCCAAAACACTTTTTTGTAAAGGACAGAAGCAAAAAGACCACTTACTTATACTCTTTTTGTTTTTGTTGGTGTGACCAGTCGATGTTCGTCGCGGTGTCCTGCTGCTCATTTTGAACAGCAAAATTACTCTTCAACTAACTTTACTTATCTCTAAAAACGCACATGCAACAATAAATACGTTTGCCCGAAATATCGGCTGTCGAACAATTTATATTCAATTGCTTTCTAACAGCAAGACTCAGGTCCTGTTTCAAAATCGCCCGCCTTCTCGTTACAAAAATGGCGGAACAAAAGTGCGTGACTGTTGCCAGATCTCGCGATAGAAACAACAAGCAACCAGCTCTATGAAAATAAGCCCAACTGGCAAACCCACCTCATTCTGTAAAACCGAGGCCGCTTTTAAGACACAACATCTTAAATTGATGTCTTAAGTTATGCCTTGTCTTAAGACACATAAAATAATTATTTGCATGTCTTAAGACATTGCGTTGCATGTCTCAAGATAAAGACAATGTCTTCACTCATACATTCTCTATTCATTTCAATCAACTTCTCATTAAAACGACAAGTTTTACTCGTCGTCCTGTGGCGCTGCTTGTAGCTGACCAGTGTGGTTGTT